>VUJU01000622.1:0-88262 GCA_009835225.1 Aphis craccivora | reverse complement strand
TTAGCAATGGTGGGTACTGGGTATTAACTTATTAAAAAGTTATAATTTTTTTAACTTTTTTACTTAACTAGTTAGTTATTTTTGTTTTTAACTTATTAACTTATTTAGTTAAATTTTGTATTGTTTTAACTTAGCTTTTTACAGTTAATTATCATTATTGTACAGTTAAGTTAATTTTAATTTTTTATGTACCTATAGATATATCCTACAAGTTATTATTATTACAGGTAAATTATGTGATTTGGGTTGTTGAGGTAACAGTGTAACACCAGTGTGTAGCTTAACCTTATAATTCAACAAAGTTATTGTTATATTTAAAATAGGTATAATGTCAAAATCATGTTGTATTAACTATTGATTGTTATCGTATTTAGTAGTTTTTACACCATTTTATTATTGTCTCAAATGAGACAAATGTAATCAATTATTATTAAATTAACTCTTAATAAATGTTGATTTTGCTTAAATAAGTTTAACTTTTTTATACTTAATAGTATTTCAATACCAAGCTGACTTCAGCTGGATTTCTACACTCAAATGTGTTTAATATTGACACGTTTTGTTGTTAATTCAACACAAGATAAGATTCTAAGTGTGATAATTAACAATACAATCTATATTTTACACAATAATATTATATCCTGTCAATAAATTGCATTGTTATTTATTTTTATTAATTATATTATGTTACCGAAAACGTGAATATTTTGTATTTTTAATATTTTGTTCCTATGTTCTGTTAAATAATTATATTATGATAAAATTATTTATAATTAAAAATATATTATAATATATAATCATATTATTATGATTGTCAATCTATTGTATAATCAACAATCAACCACAGTTTATAAAATATTTCATAATATAAAATTACAATGATAGCACTTTTATTTTCTTGGGCTTTTTTTCCGGGATGTGTTTTTTAGTTTGGGTTTTTTTTCCGCGATTCGGGCGATACAGAGTAATGCGTAGGTATTATTTATATTTTCTATACTTGCAGTAGCTTTACAACATTCCTTAAATACTCGTAAATTCTGTTCCACAATCGGTTGTAATTGGTTTCAATGAAAAAAAAAAAAAAAAAATAGAATATATGTGTTAATTTTTAGGTACTAATGATTTTTTTTTTGGAATATTACGATTCCTGATAATACACTCTGGGATTTAACATTCCAGGATTCTACGGTATGAGAGGCTATATTAATCTGGATCAAAAAAGAAACTAATTACTAATATTTCCACAAACATGTTGTAGTTACTAAAAATAATATAAAATAGTAAATACCTACATAAATAATTGTTGTTTGGCTTAATGATTTGAAAATTAAAGAATCAATGGCGATAAAAAACTTCCACGGCTATGATTTTGAAACTAAATCTAACTATAAAATTCTGATTTTATTATAGTTTTTAGTACATTTAAATATGAAGTAGAAAAAAGTGTCAGGGAAGTTTTTTAATACCGTACAAATTATTTATAGTTATTTAAAACTATCAAGTTTTTCAATTTATGTTTAAAAATCCAAATTTTAGGAAATTTAAAAGTAAAATGTATAATAATATCTCCTCTAAAGATTTTTGTTATATTGTGACACCTCAAAATTAATTTGATCAATTTTTTGCAAACCTTATTCATGCCATTCTATTGTTCTAAGGTACGTCTAAATTGACTATTGACTTTTTAGTTAATAATAACAATCATATATTCAATGTTTTTGGCAAAAATTAGTTCACCATACCTTATTAATACCTAATAGAAAAATAAATTACTGTAAGTAATATAAATAAATTATAATATAGTCTTAATAATATAGGTTTACATACCGTTTCTTATCAGAATCATATTTGTATGTAATTATTTATGATTAATTTCAAATTAACACTACCATTACAGTGACGAGTTACAATCAAATCCTACAATATAGTACAGTAACTTCTCTAGGTTTTTTTTAAAAAAAGTAAAAAGACTAAAGTAAAAATGTACAAAAGTTAAGATAAATCATTTATATGCATGCTAGTTTTTAATTTAATAATCAAAAATAAAATATAGGTATCTGGTACTGATTTTTTTTTTATAAAAAATGTATATATTAATCTATTTTTTTATGGTTAATTACAATAATAGTTTAAATAACGGATTTTTAGAGATGGATTTTAGGTCAATTTGTACAGTTAACAAAAAAATCAATGTTAACATTACATGTAAATATTTGTACAAAATGTATGACAACATAACTTATAAAATTAACAATAGTATAATTATTAATTTTTAAATATTTACATTTAAAAATAATAATAAAAAGAAATTAATTAATTTAAATATATATATTTATCAAATAAAAAAAGTATTTTCAACGAGAAACATGGACATATTTAATACTTAAATAAAGATTGTTTTCTTTAATTTTAAAGGGACTAAATCGTTCCTAAAAAGACCAAGATTACATGAAACGAGCTGATATGTTTTTACGCATGCTCACTCCTATTCACCAAGATCAAGTTCACCAACATTGATACGTTCTGAAGCGACCACATTAAATCCAAGTACTTTATTATCTAGTGGCACCATCTTATTTCGTTTTTTGTTTTTACTCTATAAAAATAAACAGAACATTACATTACATTTTACAGTTAAAATAAAAATAAATATTAAAAAATAAAACCAAAAATGTATACTACATGACTTCAAATATTTTAGATTTAGACTTTAATTCGACTCTACAGTAAATGTATACTCAAAACTTTAGTCTTCACTATGTAACTCTAACAAAACTCAAACCTTGAAAATAAAATTTCAATTTCAAGTAGATACTAAAAGTAAATATAATCGAAATTAATTAACTATAATAAGTCACATATAAAACTATCAATATTGAATACTATACAAAAAATAATAAAACTAATGAACACAATAAATTCACATCTAACTAACTACCAACTATTAATTATTACATACATACAAGGAAAATTTATTTTAATATTATATATTTATAACTAAGATGTGGATTTTTAAAAAAATATATAAATTTTATTGAATGCAGATTTCTTTATTCTAATTAAAATTGATCATGTTTCATAACACTTTGTATAAAATATATTGATTAATAATATTGTGATGTAAATGCATTTATTGTTTTACTTTTATTCCAATAACTATTTTTTGTTCTAAAATTATATTTTGGTTATAATGGTTCTAAGAATTAATTGTAAAATTATATCAAATAAGGAGAATATAACAGATAAGCTAATTACAATCAAAATTTGATTTTAGACCAACCAAAAAATGATTTAATTGGTACTTTGACTATATGATATATAGTTATTCAACTAAAAAAATTATCTTTGTAATGCAAAAATTAAATTTTCAAATACTATGAAAAATTAAAACAATTATTCCACATAATACTACATTCTTCTTCATACATTTTTGGTACTATAACTTAAGTTTCTTTTAACTTAATTTAAAGAACATGTCCTATTTTGCAAAATTAATTTGTAACCTTGGTGAGAAAACATGTGTAATTTTGAACAATTTATTTCTAACAAAATTAATTTGAAATCAGAAAATCTTATTTATGATAAATGTTTCTTTTTTAATGATACTTAAAACTTATTAAGGAAGAAAACTGTCCAGAAATTAAAGTCACCAAAAAAATTATAAATTTTTTTCAATTACATTATTTGTAGAAACATAGGTTATATAAACAAAAATGTATGAACAACTGTTAAGTGGGAAAATATTTTTTAATCAATTAACTAATATTAGTTTTATACTAATAATAGCATTTTTTTTTTAAACTCATAGATATTAAAAATATAATATAATGTAATATATTCATACATAAATATAGAACAGTTAATAATACTATTTTGTTGCAATTAATATGATATTCATTTCATATCGAGATGAAGTTTTTAATATTATAAAACCTAAGAAATCACACACATTTAAATTGTTCAAAAGTATGAGCAGTGGTATAAGCAGAAATAAAAAAATAACTTACTTTCATTTCTACAAAATCAGAACTCCTTTGTTTATTTTGTATTTTTAAGCGCTTGTCAAAGAATTGTTTACTAAATTCTCTAACTTCTTTATTATCACCCAGATAACTCTGAATGTAGTCCTTAACTTCATATTCAGATTCAACATCTTTTAAAAATGTCACAAATGTTGGTACTAAAGAAAAAAGTTGTTAAATTAAAAGATATCATTATGAATATATTAAATTAATACTTACTGTCAATAGTATTTTTATTGAGAGTTGCTAGATGTTTACAACACCACTGGCTAAATTCGTCCGTACAATTATTATTTTCACCTCTACTTTCAATAGCTTTTTTCATCGCATTTGTTTGCTGTACAGTTTGATTTACAGTTTTTGCTACATTTTTTACATTACTTTTATTATTAACTGTAACAGCAGGTGTTTTATTTGATTTTTGTATCTGTGGTTTATCAGTATCTAAAATATAAAATAAATTATATTTATAAGCAATGTTAATTTAAACCTTTGGTTTTATTTTATAAATTAATCAAGTAAAATTAAAATAGTAAATAATTAATAATTAATGTAAGTTTTTGATAAAATACTAGCTCATATAAAAAGTTAACAATTACAATTGATTTTAAACAAAGCAAATTCTTAAAGGCAAGTATAATAAAAATTATATTACATTGTTGTAACATTAGTAAACATACTCGTTTGATTGGATGATCCCCAAACAGAATTATTAGCCACGGGAGTTGATTGAGGAACATTTTTAGTGATTACAGTAGACCAAGACTGCATTTTTACTGTAGATCTTGCTTTTTCTTGTTTCGCCTGTTCAATTGCTACCATCGATATTTCTCGCTCAGTGCGTTCACGTTCTTTTTGTTTCATCAATTGTTCGCGTTTTTGTTCTTCAGCTTGAATTTCAGCCATAGACTTAATTTGCACTTGTTTTTTTTGATCAGCAGCAGCCCACGGCGCAGATGCATTTTCTATACCATTATGTGCCACTGTTTGAGGTTCTTTTTTCTTTTTCTATAAAAAAGAAAAAAATTAAACATATTTAAAAAAGATAGCAATAGTAAAACATTAGTATTATTTATTTCGATTTGTATTATTATTTTTATTGATTTTTATAAAAAAAATTTTAGTTTATCTGATTATTTAATAATTTTAGTAGTAAATTTAAAAACTAAAATAAATAACTGTAATTTTTTTTATCACATAATCAAAATGTTAATATTTAGAATATTATTTATTATGGAAAATAATCTGTAATTAAATTATCTGTGAGAAGCATTTAATTTTAAACTTATAGATACAGCATTGTATGTACATTTAAAATTTTTAAAGCTAAAACAACCTATACTATTGTTAACTACAAAATTGTACTATCATTTGTTTCTATTGATTAATTAATGTTAGTTTTTTTATCGCTTAGAGGCTTCTGCGAGTATTTCTCTCTGTTAAGTAGAATTAATAATGTATATAAAATTAGGATAGTCTATATCTATGTTTAATGTCAATAGTGAGAGTTTTAAATTACAACTGTACAAATTTTAGAATGCAACACATTTTTTAATTAAAAATGAATAGAAGTGCAATCTTGGAATAAAATCCAAGAATATCTCAACCACTACAACACATTCTTAGACTTGGTGAAATAAAGAGTTAACGTTGATACATTTTAATAAAATTTGTACACCTCATACAGTAACCTACCCCCACCTCACCAGAATACAAAATTTTTTTTTTAAATTATAGTTGATTGAAAAATATAAGTTTATATAATATTATAATATATATAATATATATTTTATAATTTTTATACAAAATTAGATCTAATTTGAAATTTTTTGATCTTTTAGAAATATCATCTAATACATCTTCAGGATTAACTTTAATGTCTCTATGGACCGCCAACATACTTAACCCATTTAACCTATACTAATGAATGGATTTAATTGTTAAATATTAATCTAATAACTTACAAGTAATATACATAAATAATAAAGCAATTAGAAAAAAAATTATTGAGTATAATCTAGTCATTCTCACCTTGATATGATCATCAATTAAAATTTTATCACATAAATTGTTTTTTTTTTTTGACAAAATAAGAAGTTAGTAAGTGTTTTTCCTTTTTTTGTTCTATTGTATAACTTATACGTTTCAATAATTATAAAAATATTCATATGAGTAATATGTATAACAACTTACAAGTATTATAATTTACTATTTACCACCTAGTACTTTAGTACCTACTGGGTAGTGGTTACTAGTGACAACTGACAATAAACGATTAAATATTTAAATACGAACTCGCATACGGTTATATTATATAATATAAGAAAAAAGTATGGTTCATTGTTCAGGGTTTTATTGCACATGGGCACGAATATGTAATGTGTATACTTATCGTTAGTACCTATATTTGTCTATGCTCGGGTGTACAAGTATTCAAACTAGTATGTCTGAGTTAACGTAGGCCGCGTTGAAGTATCATATAATATAATTTAATTTAATCTACGAACTGCCACAACTTACAAGCATAATACATCTAATTAATTATAGCCTATAGGTATTTTATTAATTTAAAGTAAACAAAATTGTTTGCTTTGGAAATGAGAGTATAGTTTGAATGGTCATTACTCATTACCAATACTTTCATCAAATGTTAGCAGTAAAAAGTTTTAGGGGGATCTATCTCCCTAATACCCCCTAAAACAGACTATAAAAGGGTTTAGCAGAATAACAAATAAGACCTTTTCTACAGTAAAATTCAATATTCCCATTATGTCCCAGTATATATTATATATATAAATAAAAGTAGCAAAACAAAAAGTTTCTAAAAGTTGTTACACTTTACACTTACATTCAACTAATTATTATGTACAAAAGTTACAATACCTTTTGTGGCTCAGTAACTATGGGAACAGCACTTGATCTAGAGGTATCTTGTTTCTTTTTATTTTCTTCTTCCTTTTTCTTCTGATCTTGTTTTTTGGTATCTTCCTTCCGTTTTAATTCATCCTTCTTTTTTTGTTCTTCCTTTTTCTTCTGTTCTTCTTTTTTTTTTAAATCAGATTTTCTAAAATAAGAAAATTAATGAATAAGTTTTATTATTTGAAATTCATTATAACTACAAAGTAACTATTATTACGAACCGATTTATCATTTCAAAAACAAAAAACATCTTAAACAATAAAATATAAGTTAAATTATTGATTGCTATAAGTTTTTACTTTTTGCTACGATAACAGATTTTTAATTCATATTTTGAAATACAATATTTTCTAGTATATTTTGAGAACACATAAAAAAATCAAAATTCGGAGAAGTTAATGAGTTGGAAGTATTTAAAGTTAAGTGGAGTACTAAACAAATACGTTGTGGGATATCCTTGTCTCTATTCCACTCACCTATAATTTAAACACTTAATACTTTATAAATTTTACTCATTAACTACTCGTCTGAATTTTAATTTTTATGTACCTAAATATTCCAAAACATATTCTGCTGCAGAATATGAAATAAAAATGTATGCCGCTTTCAAAAAAGTAAAAAATTAGTTTTAGTTTTACTGTAAATAATTATATAAAAGAAAATTTTTCAAAAATACCTTTTAACAGATTTAAAAATAATGAGCGAGTGAATCATAATAAAAAAAATCTCGTGGTATAAAGAATATTTATAATTTAACATAATGCAATAAATCTAACCTTTTCTTTTCTTCTTCTAGAAGTCGTTTTTCTTCCTCTTTCTTTTTTTCTTCAAACAGTCTTTTTTCTTTCTCCTCTTTTAATTTTTTTTCATGTTCACGTTTTTTGGCCTGTTCTTCTTCCAATTTTTTTTTCTCCATTTTTTTCTTTTCGGCTTCTTCTTTTAATTTTTTTTCGTGTTCTTTAATTTTACGAGCTTCTTCCTGAAATTGTGTATTATTATTGTATTATATTAATACTGCATCAATATATGAATAAATGTATTCATTATAATTCAAGGAATTATAAATTATTCATCTATTTAAATTAACAGTATTATATATCTAGTTAAAAACTTTTAACTATGAAAATTAAAATGAATTTGTACACTAATATTTATTTTACAATTTTATAACAAACCCTTAAAAATTTAATAAATTAATATTGAATTCTATTATTTTATAAATTTTGATAGCTTCGTTCTGTTGAAATTTTTAACAGTAAAATACAATCAAAAAATTTGTATAGTAAAGTATATTCTTTATTCTAGTTCAAAAAATAAAATTAAGTTATTTACATCAAACATTAAATTGACTAACTACTTAATAAATTACAACTAATGTTTATCCCCTTATAAGTTTATAAAAATAATTTAGTGAATAAATTGATAAGAGTATATACCTTATTTTTTTCTTCTTCCAGTTGAGCTTTTTCAAGTTCTTGTTTTTTTTTTAATTCTTTTTGCATTCTGGTCTTCTCTGCTTCTCTTTTTTTAATCTGTTCATTTTGTTTACTATAAATTAAAACAAATTTCAGTGGTAAATAATTGTAATTTTAAGGTATAAATTTGTAAGTAACAATAAAATACATTTCTTGTTTTCTAGCTTCTTGACTTCGTCTTGCTTCTTCTTTTATTGTTTCTTCCTACATGCATATAAATAAATAAGTAAAATAACCAGAAATAATAATAAAAAGTAAATTAAATCAATATTAATTAAGTATTTTTCAACAATTAGTTTTTAAATGAGCAACACAGGGATGTTACTTACAATGGCTTTATGATCAGCTCCAATAATTTTAGTATATTCTCCAGATCCCCACAAAACACCAGGCGTCTGTTGAGATGTTTCAATAGAAGGTCCGGTTTGCCAACCACCAATTCCGATTGGGCCGTTCATTTTAGGTTTACTGTCTGGACCCGTAAAATCCATACCCCATACACTCGTTTCTGCTACCTGATGATAAATTGTTCACACACATATATATATATGTATATATATATAAAAATTATATTGAAATAAATAAATAAATACTTTGAGTGGTTTATCTTGAGGAGCACCTAATTGTCTTAAAAGATCAGATATCGGATTGTTTTCTGGTTGAGCACTATTTGGTCGAATAATATTGGAATTTTGATGGTGATGATTTGAATTCACTGGCGGTGGCGTTGATGTTTTTAAACCGCCCATATTTTGTACTAACGAATGAATAGGGTCCAGTTGTTGTGCCATTGGTTGAGGTGGCACAGAATGAATATGTTTAGGATCAATTTGCTAAAATGTATATAATGTTATTTCATGAAATATATGATATTATTTTAATTTGTATATTACATGGTTGAAATGTTGTTGTTGTTGTTGCTGCTGCTGTTGCATATGTGACAACATAACCATTAAATTGTTATTAGGTGGTGCATTCATGGGGTGAATATTTGGTGTTGGCTGTGGTTGAGGAAGGATAGGGGCTGTAAACATTGGAGGAATTGCAGTGTTTGCTTCTACATTTCTAATGTGATGCATTATCAACTAAACATACAAACAAAACAAGTATAATAGTAGTTCAGTAAATATTAAAGAAAAATATATTAAATTTAATAATTACTTGTTGTTGTTCAATAGGTGATAGGGTATTCCACCTTTCAGATTGGGATAATTGATGAACCGCACTTTGAATAGCTATTTCCCTTTGCCTATAAAATGTACATTTTGAGTTTTATAACATTAAAAAACAACATATTTCATTGATTTAATTTTCTACTTTGTTTTATATAAGTAAAAAATAATGAATAGTATTTGAACAGTTAAAAGCTTACTTTAAAAATAATTGCCTGTATTGGTATTGTTGCTGTTGTTGTTGTAGAACCAATGATTCATTCATTGTGAAAGGGTTGTGTGTTGGAGGAGGTTGTACTCCTATTCGGCTACTAATTTTTACATCATGCTCCTAAACATATTAAATATAATATACTTAGTACTGATCATAAATAAAAAAAATCTAACACTAGTTTAATACAATACCGAAAATGGAGTGTCTGAAAACGGTACATTTCCTTTTAATCGTACAAGATCACCTAAGGAATAAAAATGTTCATCACATGCTCTCTTCACCATTAACATGTTGTCATGGAAGTATCCCAAACTATACCATTCTGCCATTTCCGTTGTCAAGAAAGGACCTAAAGAATTAAATTATTATCATTGATATTCTAAAACAGTTTGCTTATAATTTACCTTGAACTTCGCCTTGAGGATCTCTATAATACCATTTATTATTAGTAAGAGGTGCAAGTGGAGAATGTGAAGTTGGGCCTATTTTGAAATTATCACTGGTCAATCTAGATACCATTGATTCTGCCTCAGCATCCAATGTATCTATTCGATGATGAGCATTAGCATTTAAACCTAAAAATGGTAATAATAGTTCTAGATCAAATTTCACTAATAATTTAATGGTACATATAAAACACTCAATATTAAGTTATAACTTATTTTTTAAACTTTAAATGATGTAGAGCAGTAGTTCTCAACCTTTTTATATTCGCGTACCACCTGACCATTTTTTGGCTTTTTTATTTTGCTTATTAATAATGTACATATTTATGTTTTTTAGATGGAAATTTTCTACGCGTACCCCCATGAGCTTTCTACATACCACTAAGGGTATGCGTACCACAGGTTAAGAAGCACTGATGTAGGGTATTAGAAAAATAAACAAAATGAGTAAATAATGAATCTAAAAATTATTATATAATTATATAATTCAATTTAATTGTAAATAAAATACTTACTTGTTGATCGATGGATGGGATTAATATTAGTATTATCAATGTGACTGCCTATACCAGGCATCTCTCTCAAGTTTTTAATGTTTTCTATTTTATTAGGTTGACAATCAGACATAAGTGGAATTGCTGGACTGCTTTTGCTATGAATAACTGGAATATCTGGAACTTGTTGAATTCTTACTGGTTCAGGATGATTTATCATTACTTGTTCATTCTGTACGAATATTTCCTTAGTTATTTGAGGATTAATTTGATGTTGATGCTGTTGTCTTATGGATTTAAAACGTTCAGGGGAAGAAATTATTTCTTCATTATGTGATGGTGAAGTAGATATTGAAGACGATACAACTTCTAAAAAATAAATTTAATTTATTAATATAATTCTTTGGTGTCAATATTAATAATTGAATTTGAATACCAAATACCATTACTTTAAATAAATTATTAATTATAACACGAGAAAGTTGATTTTATGGGGATAATATTGAATACATTCATTATTTAAATAAATTAAAATTAACAAATGATTCCAGTTTTTTTATTAAAAATATTAAGTAAAAATTAATACTTGTTTGTATGTTACACATATACATTTGCAATGAAATTTGATTATGTTAAGCATAAAAAAACACTATAATAATTGTTACTTATGTTAAACTACATAATATGATGTCTATTAATATATATAATTTTTAAATACTAGACAATGGTCATTAGCAGTGCCAGCGGAAGGCGTGTGCGACCGTACAGGGCGGCATTGTTTATAAATAATAATATATAAATTATTTGAGGGCGGCATATTATAGGTAATTGGTGCAGGGCAGCGAAAAACCTATCGCCGGCACTGGTCATTAGTAAGATAGTAACACGTAAAGTAAATTTTTGTTTAATAAATAGTAATGAATTGAGTACAAAATTGATTTTGGTAGATAAAATATTAGAAAAATATTGTGATATAGAAAATTATTGTTGATATTTAAAAGCTTAAAATAACTGGAATCTTACTTTTTTTCTTTATCAAGATTTAAGACATTTTACATACCTTCTTTTTCTTGGCCATTTAATTGTTTATCGTCTACAGGTGAAATATTTGAGCTTTCTACATTATTAACATTTGTATCATTATTATCATTGTCTTCTTCATATTCTCGCCCCTCCTTAAATTAAAATTAAATATTGAATACCAATTGATTTTTAGATCATTAAAATTAATTTTAAGTATCATACTTCTCTAGATAGTTCATCTGCCATGTTATAGTGATGTTCTTCTTCATAATGATTATCATGGAAAGCACCCGATGAATCAAAACTTCCACCTTTTTCACCAGGATTATCAACAGCCCTACAATAGATGTTACTAAAAGAAAAATCACAAACAAAAACTGCAATAATAATTACCATTCTGGTAATGTTTCTCCCCAGTCAAGTTTTCGTCGTTCGGTTGTGGTATTATTTGACCATCTAGATTCACCACGATCCCATCCTTCATCTTCATCATATTTTGATGTAGGCCGTCCAGCAGGCCATCTATCATTGTTATAAGAATCTGTACGAGTTCGTCCCCAGCGACCATTAGATTCATCAGATTGGCCTTGAAGTGCTCCACCTCTATTTTTCCTCCACCAATTTGATTCATCTCTTCCTCTCCAATCATTTGAATATTCACCATTGCGATTCATATTTCTTTCATTCTAAAAAAAATAGTTTATTTTATAAAATTCCGTTTTTTAGGTTGGCATAAATGTCACATTATTTGATTTTTTTTTTAACCAGTATTCAGTTCCCAAAACAACCTCCTAATTGTCATAGAATGTTGTAACCCAGCATTATGGCTAACTGTATTCATATCAATATGTTTTGTTCTTATTAGCAAACAAATAATATAGACTGTCACTGAGTCATACATCACACACTCACAAAAAAAAAAGTAAATACCTATTTTTAATAAAAAATGAAATTATTTAATATAGACTGTCTAGTTTAATAAATTAATACTGTGTAGAGCTAAATGAATAAAATTGAATAAACATATCATATCAATGTTAGCACCTTTCTCTTATATATACAATAGTCTATAACTAGTATAAATAATGGATAATAATAATTTTTAATAAAATTTTAAAACATTAATAACTAATAATCAAATATTTATTAGCATAAATTAAATTTTAGTAAAAAATAAATAATATACCTACCGAGTTAAGTCTCTCAAAAGGCCGATGAGGACCTCTGTTCATTGGTGAACCTCCGCCTTCAGGGCCTTCTTCATAACCCGGACGTGTAGTATTGTAATAATAACCACCACGTCCACCTCTTCCTCTGGCACTTGTACTACCTCCACGAACTTCAATATTAGCAGTACCTCTACCACCAGTTGTACGAACAGATGCTCTGATAATGGTATCACTATTTATACCTCGATTCCAAAGTCTCTGAAAAATCAAAAATAATAGAATCAAATTTAAATATTTACACACGTATTAAGTGTAAAAACATACAGTTTCTTCTTCAGACATTTGTTGTAAAGACAATGGATTTTGAGGTTTTTCATTATACACCATAGACAGTTCTTTAAGTGATTCTGGTGGAATATTACATGCTGAAATATCGAATAAGGCTAACATTTCTTCTCGGCCATAACGATGTTCAGCAAGCTGTGGTTTTGATATACCTTGAGACATATTCCTTAACCTATTTCATAAATAGTTACATATGTTAATATATTTTATAATTGAAGAATAAACAACAATGAAATATGTTCAAAATAAAATAAAATTTAAGATAAAAAACTAATATCAACGAATCAACAACATCATAATACTCTATAATAACTATTGGCAAAATCTAAGAAACATAAAATCAGTAGCATAATTTTGAATGAATTACAATGAAAAATTGTGTTTATATTCAAATTACGTTTCACTATCAATACATTTGATAAGCTTGCATCAAATGAGGAATGATTATAACAGGGTGATTAAATTAGTTTTAGGAAGCATATAATATAATGTAAGTTGAAAATTAAATAACATAGAAAATACAATAATATATTTTTAAATGACATCAAGCTCAAATATACAAGAAATATACTATAGAAAATTCAAGATAAAATATGGTACATACCTAAATTATAAAAGTTTTAGTAAAATGTAATTGTTAAGAAAATAACTGGAAAATATTAGTGATAATAAGTAAAATAATATTTATGTAGAAAAATTAATTTTTTTTTTTTATATAATTACTATATTTATAACTTAAATATATTTAAAAAATAAAAAACATGTATGGTAAGTAACATACAACAGTTAATTAAATTTGACTCACATTCATAAATCAAATTAATAGTTTTGTACATCATCAATAATTGATTGTTTAACATAACAAAACAAGTAAAAAGTATTAGATATGTATATTAATAACTAGCATTACCACTCAAAAAAAAAAAAAAAATGAAATAAATGGTTAATACATACATATTATCATATGGATTTTTAGTAAATAGGATAAAGATATTTTACTATTTTATACCACTAAAAAATATAATACTTATAATTTCATAATACTAAGATGCATGTGACAAATTTTGAAACTTAAAATACATAAAATTAAGGTTCTGAATGTTTGCCAAAGAATTACTATTTCCTACCTATGGCCAATTAGTTTTTATGAAACAAAAATTAATTTTATTACAAATTCTACATTTTAGATATCACAGATAGAGATATTACTTTTAAAATTGTTTTATATAGATTATAATGGGAAAAAAATGTATTAGGTTTAATAAATAAGTAGGTATGTAGCTAGGGTCCATAGGCGTAATTATACAATTTTTAATAAGTACCAAAAAATTATTAAACAAATAAATGAATACTAGCAAATTAAAGTAACTAAGAGAAAACCAACTATAGTAGATTCTTTCATTAAGCAAATAAGCTAGATAATACTCAAATAATTTAAAAATGTAACGTAGGTATGATGATTTTTGTACAAATAGTAAATAGTAAATTATAATAGTTTTAGGATGAATCAACTACCATATATTTAAATACACTAACTGATGAAAAATGAAGGGAAACAGTGATTGAGATTTTTTATAGCGGAAAGAAAAATAAGAACCACATGCACTACTACTGTAGAACGTGCACTATGAAATTAATAAAACGTTGATTCGTTGAAGGGAATCGACGTGCACAATTGCAAGTGTCGAGAAAAAAGAAGAAGATGAAATAAATAAAATATAAAGAAAACATAAACCTAGACGTGCTTACCACTCTGGACCAAACTTTATGGAATCTGTCATGATTTCACCTTTTTTTTAAAAACAAAAAAAAGTAGTATGAACGCAAAACGCTGGAACAGAAAAAAAAAAGGAGGATTCGAATATTAATTAAAAGTTAAGTAACACTAAACCCACATTAAACCTGTTGATCGTTTTTGACACGGCAAAAGAGGTACACACACACACACACACACGCACGAGTCTAGTCTCTAAAATTTGAGTGTGGTGTGAAATTTGAGAACGAACAAATAAAATTATACAACCAATATTCTCCGACAAAAAGAAATTTAAATATCACAAGAAAACAACTGGGGCATAAAATACACGGCAAATAAATATTGTAGTTTTGCTGACAAAATTATTAAATATTATCAAAAACGAAAAACGGAGTGTGTATGAGGGGGCGGGGTACGAAAAATCAAAATTTGACCGTCTAACCTTTGGTTGAGTGTGGCAAAAACAGAGAACGACGGCGACGGCTGCACGGGAAAAACAATCGGTGAAACGGGTTGCGTACAGGATTCGGGAAAATTGCGCTGATGCCTGATGTGGACATTCAAGAACACTATACAGGTAATACGGTTGCAACGGCGGAGAGTGCAGTGGAAAAATAATAATAATACCTATATACACACGCACCACACATACATGTATATATGCATAGAATATCGAGTGACAACAAAGCAAACATAACCTAACAATTGCGCGCGGTAAGGGAAACGGGACGGATCCACATCCACTGCACGCACTTGCGCTCGCGGCTCGCGCCGCCGAAATCTTAAAATGTCATAAGCTAAATTAAGTGCTCTGATAACCGTTACGACTTGCAACCCACAGTCGGAAGTCCGCGAGTCGCGACGGCAGGCACCGGATTATGGCTCTCAAGATCGGAGACTGGAGATTGAAGATGCCGCGATCCCTAAACGGGTTAAACGGTTCGTAGTGTTCGTACATCGAGAACAGATGACGAGGAATGCGGATACAAATCGTCGTAGTCGGTTAAAATCCAGCGAAACACCGTTCTTTTTTTTTTTTTATTATGTTTTGTTTCTAATGAAATTATTATTATTATCTACACCGATGTTATTTTATATTGCAAATGATGCGTGCAAACGGTAAAGATATTATACAAGCCGTACCTGAAATATAATATAATCCGGAAACACGGGACAAACGACAACGGTATGACTGACGTAGGTGCACGGTGAGCTCGTGCGCAGAGAGGAAAAACGATTTTGTGTTTCCTCTGCGCTTAGTGCCAGCGTATTATGTAAAAAAAAAATAAAAAAAAAAAAAAACGCGAAAAGTTCATAGACGTACGAGATTTACACACTTGTGTGTTGTGTATGATATATATATGTGTACGCAAATATATTTATATATGTGTGTAATGTAAACCTATATATAAATTGATACGTTTGTAGACCAGCTACGATGGGACATGATACGGGAGCGCGTGTGTGATACGTAGAAGGTGTAAATCGTCGGACACGGTCGCCGCCGTTGGTGGGATGGATCAGCGGAAGGGTCGAAATAATACGACGACGGTCCCGTCCTCCAATCGACGTGCGGTCCTTTTGTTTACGTTCAAACAGCTGCTTCAGCTGCTGCTGCTGTTCGTCTTTTGACCAGCTCGTGTAGATTGCGCCCCGGACCATCGACAATCTGCCGTCGAATATAATATGATTACGATCACGCCGGACCGAATAGATAATTAATAATAGCATGTTCCCTTCACTCTACTTCACCGTGACTTTGTAGTCGGTGGTGCCAACCCAATGACCGTGAAGTGTAGCCCTGATCACGTTCCGATTTTGATTTTGAGGTTAACGCACAGAGATATTCAGCAAGCTCCGTCGTGTTCTATCATTTGTGCGGATACTCTCCGCATGTAAACATCGTATCCTTTAACAGTTTCATTACTCTAAATTCTAATACTCTTTAGTTATTATAAGTTAATAACCATCAACTAATATCTTTTCCCAAAATTACTGGTGGTGCTGTTCGATCGTTATTATTGTTGTGTGTTTTATTTTCTGACTTCTTGAGACACAATGGCTCTACCAAAAAAGAGTAAGTACTACCAGAACACCTACTATACTGTGTAACTTAAAATGTTGTTTTCCATAATACAACTTTAAAATTTATCCACAGGGAAACAGTCCAAACGTTTAAAGTGCAGGACCAAGTACAAGGTTGCCAAGAAAGTACGAGATCACAATCGAAAACTCAAAAGAGAAGCAAAGAAAAATCCGAAAAAAAGTGAGTTATAATTATCAAATAGTATTATAACATGCCTTTTTTGTAGTCGTGTACAAATAAGTATTTCATTTTATTTATTTATTTTGTTTAGAGTCAAAAAATAGTATGATAATTGCCCCAAATATGTGTCCATTCAAAGAAGAAATTATTGAACAACTTAATGAAGCTAAAAGAAAAGAGAGAGAGATTCGTTTGTCAAATTTTGCTTCTATGGAAACGGAACCTGAAGAAGAAACTAAAAAAAGTACTGAATCAAAATTGCCTTTTAGACAAAAGTGGCTTTTAAAAGAAACCAGAGAAGACCGATATATGGAACATAATTTTAAAAATGTAAATATGTCGAATAGATTTTGAGTTTTTTTTTTATACCTAGGTATCTAATTAAATTAATATTTGTTTTAGATAATTTCAATGTGTGATGTAGTTCTAGAAGTCTTGGATATTCGTGATCCATTAGCTACTCGTTCTAAAGAAATAGATGATTATTTAACAGCTAATCCAGATAAAAAACGTATTATTTTGTTAAATAAAATCGATTTAGTGCCTAAAACAATAATAAATGATTGGGTAGAATATTTTAGCAAGATAGCACCAACAGTGCCATTCAGAGCCAGTCGTGAAGTACGAAATACACCTAAAACCAGTGCAAAAGATCCAAATTTTTTGGCAAGAATAAAAAAAAAAGTAGCCAATAGATGTTTTGGTGAATCTGTAGTATTACATTATTTACAGACTTGTATAGATGCACCAATCTTAGGTATTACAGTTGGTGTTGTTGGTATGCCAAAGGTAGGAAAATCTTGTGTTGTTGATACCATTAAATGGAAATATACAATTGGTGATGAACCTGTTCCATCAAAAAAGAATCAGTGAGTTAATAATTTATTTTTTATTAGTAATAGAATTTAATGGTTGAATATTTATAGATCAGTAGGAGTATTTCCTTTCAATAATACTAAAATTGAATTATTGCCATGGAAATGTACAGGAGCTAATACAATATTGGAGAAGCCTAGTGATAGTCGTTTGTTATTAAGACAGGCATTACAAGTAGATCTTCAAAATGTAGCTCCAACCAAGATATGTGCTTTAATATTACCACACATAAAAAAGAATCAGGTTTGTAAACATGATTCAATTTATTTAATAGTGATGTCTAGTTTTATGAATACACCTAATTGTTTTTTTTTTTTTTTAGTTAAAGTTATTGTATGATATGACTGTAGAAAATACTGATGATTATACACATATACTTGAAATGAAAGCAAAGCGACATAGCTTAATAAATAGACAAGGAAAACCAGACCAACTTAATGCAGCTAAATCTTTCATGAAAGATTTAAAAGAGTAAGTGTTATTTTTATTAATTTTACTTAAACACATTTCCTTGTTCCTTGAAAATTGAATGAAAATATAATAATGTTTGTTAAGTTTAAAAAAATGATACTATTTAAAATAACCTTGTACCTAAGATAAATATTATTGGTGTATTTTCTTCAATATTTTACTAATTATTTGTTTTTGATTTAAAACTTATGGAGATGTAAATAATAAATATTTAGTTATAATGATAAAAGATACTAGATTTTTTAAGATCATTGTATTAATTGTGTTAATCTTAACCAACTATACATAAAATATACAATCTCCAAATTTAATGCTAAATTAATTCACTCATATTAAAATTTGATAATATGAATGTATATATTTTATATAGAACATTTGTAAGATAGAAACAAATACACGTGTGGCGTCCTCTTAGTAATTTTTATTGATTAAATCTTAAGTTCTTCACATTCGCCTCCGCGTATATATTGGTAATCTAGTGCGATATTTTGCGTAACTGTTGATAACAATTATATGTGAATGACGATTCATTTAGGTAGTGACGGCGGCCACTACCTACATACCTACATGAATGAAGTAAATGGCCGTGGTACCGATCACGGATCGTTATAAATTCTAAATTCTAATATTTAGTTTCTAACTCTAAGGACGTTTTTGACTCTTTATGGACTGGCAGGATAGTCCATGTTTAAGTCTAATATAAAATAAATAGATGTATATATTAAGTATACTAAAAATAATATACCTTAATTTGTTTAATTAATCAGCAAACCAATAATTGTGTACAGATACAATAGATCCTTGTTATAACACATAGATTTAGCTATTCCTGTATATTATAACCTATGTAGTAATTTAATAATGTATATTTTTTTAGCGGAACATTACTGTATTACACCCGGCCACCTGTTACCAAACCTTCAGGAAAAGCAATGTCTACAGAACTAGAAACACAATTCAACGTTGAAGATATGAGCTCAAAAATTAATAAAGGTCTATCTCATTGTAGAGATAGAGCTAGAACTCTTTATTTTGATATGACCGATTCAAAATGATTATTGTTAAAACTATTATTTCATTTTTGTTATTTTATTATCAATATTTTCAAAATGCACATATATTTTAATAAAGTAACAAATATCAAGACATTTCTTAATAATTTATAAAATTAAATTACATGCATAAATGTAATTTCTTCCTATGTTTCTTATTATCAATCTAAATTGTATTTTATCGGTTACTGTTTATTAGCCATAATTAATTATTATATAATAATATACTCATCAGTCTTATAGCTATTTAACATTCTCGTTGAGTTATTGAAATATTTAAATTAAATCATCATTAATGTTTATTAAAAAATAAAAACAACAATCTACAATTTTTAAACTAGATATAAATAATATAAAACAAGTTCCATAGGACCTACAATTTTTAATAAACATCAAGTTCATGTACATTAAGTCAATGTTCATATTAAACAAATTACTCAAATAATATTAAATGATAAAATCAATGTTGGCACAAAAATATGTAAATAGGTGGTTATTTTTTTATCAAAATACTTAATACTATATTCTTAACTATTCTTAATATTCTAGTGTTCACTACACGTCATTGGTTGAAAATATCTACAGTTATTAAATATTATATTTTGTTAAAACTAATAAAATGAAAATTGATGTTTATAGTTATACTGTATACAGTGAACATACATATTGTTAACATTTTCTTAAAACTAAAATGTATGACATTAATTTGATAACAATTAAAAATGATAACTAATGAATGAATATTCTAAATAGTGTCTATTTGATATTAACATTGCCTAATTTCTGCTTTTTTTACATTAAGGCCGCTAATTATGAATATTGTTATGATACAAATGTGACCGACAAGACATATGATACCAAACGTTTTATACATTTTGAATCCATTCGCAGCAGCTGCAATGTTTAACACAATCACACTGATGATTAAACATATGCAGTTAAAAAATAAATCGTTGGTTTCCATCAAGATGGGTCCACCATTCATGGAGAGTGGCATAAGACTTTTGATAAACCACGGCAAACCCAAGCATAGTAGTATGTCCAATGTGTTAGCACCTAATGCGTTGCTGATGCTCATCGATCCCTCACCTAGTATATTAAGTACAACATAAATATTATAAAATAATAACGAATACAATAACAATACGACCAGGGTCGGATTTAGATTTGTGAGGGTCTCAGGTCTCACCAATTAGAAGCCCTGGTAAATTAAGATGTGGTTTAATGTGAATCAGAGGTTTAAAGGTCCGTCATATTAAATTGAATTTTGTGGGGGGGACATGCGCTCATCTCCCATGTAATCTCTTAAATCCGGCCCTGAATACGACTTGGTACCTATCATCGAAATCAAAATTATTTGTCTTGTTAAGTTCTTACCGTTACGGGCATTTATTATACCCGAAGTGGCCTCAGGTATACTACCACCAGCCGCCAACACACCTATACCCATCACGATGTCGCTAATATGAAATGTGTCCCCTGTTTAAAAACAATAGAATAAGTATGGAGAATTATCACACAAACTAGGTAATATTTATAAAAGAATATACAATTATATAGAACAATAACTGTCACTATGTACTCACCACATATTGACAACATCCAAGACACTATGTATGAACTGATGCCTATCCAAATTATGCACATGATGAAAGTGAACGGATACACCTTACGCCTTGTCCGGCAATCCGGCACTGTTACCGATAACATGAATGCTACTGGTAAGGAAAATACCCACCACATGATGGGCAATACACCTGTGGGTACTTTCCATATGGGCGAAACTACAAGTTAACATTTAAATATTATTTTTAATACAGACACTTTATGTATTACTCATTATATATCTAGACTTTAAAGTTAAAGGTAAACCTTTAGGCTTTAGTAATTAATTAATAAAACACAGATCACGATTTACGGCAAGTGTTATTCAGAGGCGTCATTACAAAATGCTGATTGGAATCACATAAGTATAAAATAGTTTATTTTTATCATGCCAATTAAATATACTTAAGTATCAAGTACCTATTTAAAAACTTGTGTTTGTATTTTGTACATAAGAATATTAAAAACAAAAATATGTAAATTATTAAATCAATGAAGATTTAAAGCATTTATCATGATGAAGCAATTCTCAAATCTATGTGACTACCTACCTATGTATATTCCTATTTACAATAAATGCAAGAAAGAAAATGATGATGTAAGCTATGGCTATGATATATAAATAAATAATAGGTAGCTATTTTATACAGTTTTTATAAAATTC
Organism: Aphis craccivora; assembly: GCA_009835225.1. Lineage (NCBI taxonomy): Eukaryota > Metazoa > Arthropoda > Insecta > Hemiptera > Aphididae > Aphis > Aphis craccivora. The sequence continues at coordinate 66,293 of VUJU01000622.1, read as the reverse complement.
ATAAAAAATGCTAACTTCAAATGCATATAAAAAAAAATTGTGTCTTGTATTTTTAATATTTTACAGCAGATATAAAAAAAACTTTTGTGGGATCTTGAATTAAATTTTCAAGAGTTTTAACCTAGTGAATAATTTATTATTACTATTTTTTTTATTACAACGAAAAACATTGATACATTTTTCATTCCTACATAAATAACTCTAAAAGTGGTGAAAAAATTTGAAAATTGAATCATATTATTATAATAAAAATAATTATATAAACATTTAAAATTTAAAATATCTTTAATAAGGTAATAAGGTATTATTTTTTTTTTGAAATACAATAACATTGTTAATTGTTTGAGGAGTACCTAGGTAATAAGTATTTTTTGGGTGAAAATCGATTGTTGACTGTTGTAAACATTTAAAATTAAAATGCTTATAAAAAAATATTGCAACGATAGATTTTCGATATTTTTTAATTGAAAAGTTAATAACTTATGAGGTGCTCCGTATTAAATTTTCAAGCTTTTTTTACCCTGCAAATTTTTAATCAACATTTATAAAATAAAACCAAATTACATTGAAAATTTCTTATTCCTATAATTAACTCAAAAATAGTTGAAATATTTTGAAAAAAATCGATAACATAAACATTTAGTAAAAATGTGTATATATGTATAATTTATTAAGTACATTAAGTAGTTTAGTTTATTTTGAGTTTCGTTAAAAAAATAAAATCGATTTTATTGAAAAATCATATTAAGAAAATATACGCTCACCGTTCAACAGATATTAGTGTTGATTTAAAAGTTATAATAATAATATATTAATATGTATATGATAAATAGTATATAATATATATGATATACCTAATATTAACTAGGTATTATAAATTATAATAATTACCTACCTAATAATGTAATAAATGCGATGTTTTTGGAAAAATTTAATTTAATCACCCTTATTATCATTGATTATTTGATTATATTATTATCAATAATCATTGGTATTATTTAAAATAGTAAAATTAATTACTATAGAAGTAATAAATATATAATAAACAACAATTATAATTAAACCTACTTGTAGGTAAAATAAAGGCTAACAGATCATATCCGCTTAGAATCATTTTTTCATAGTACCTATGCAAGAATTTATAATTTAATTCAACTTAAACATAATATTATCCATTATAGTGACCTACTTATAATGAGGAGATACCACTTAATATACCTACTGAAAAACGTTACCTGCTTGCCTGATTTTCATTTAATTGAATATTATTTACTGAAAATAAATTCAGAAGATAACTTAAGATAATATTTCTACTATTCCTAGTTAATAATATTAAAATAGATGATACTTTTAATTTTCAATAAATGTAATAGCTAAGAATAATCCAAATTTGAAAAAAATGATCACTTAACTTTAAAAATGTTTAAAAACCATCAAAACATTATCATCTGTATTAAAATATAGCTTTGATCAATTTTAATAACAAATCTATAATGTATAAATAGGTAGTATTTCACGGGTGATGCATCCAATGTCAAATGCGCTTAGATATGCTTTTACAGTTATACTCGGCAAATCGAAAATGACGCCCCTGCTTGCACACTATGTCATCGCACGTTATTATAAAATAATAATAATTACTCGGTTCTTCGTTGTCTATTTCATTGGCATCTTTACTCGTCTGTGATTTCTTCACCGGTTGGGGTGGTACATACTCCGTAAAATAGAACGAACGATAAACGCCGTAACCAATGTCGAACGCCGGTGGTTTCATCGAATTTGAAGCTATAATTCAAACATATACAACATAATATTGAGATTCGTGTTAAACCCTAAAGCAGCAAAGCGAGTTGTCAGCATAATAACCAAAACTTGAAGGTAGCTCTGTTGTGTAGAATATATATAGTTAAGTATTGAAGTGAAGATTGATTTTTTGTTATTAACGGTAGATAGGTATAATATGTACATAGAGCACATTAATAACATTATTAATAATAATGATTTATTAATATATTAGAAATAGAAAAGAATATCAGAGAGTCTTCAAATTTTGATATAAGTTTATGTATAAATCATGCTCGTGCATATTGTTGTCGTTATTCAAAGCGTAAACTTTTAACCAACCCGTTCCGTATTGACATGCTTTTGTACCATTTTCAGGCAATGAAATGCTTCGACATTCATTCGAAGTAAATTTCCCATAAAACAACGCATTGATTAACAGCCGTTGAACATAATCGAAAACTATAGCCCCTGCAACAGTGAATATGTATGTTGCTAGGTAGGTATAGGTAGTAGGTACCTACTTTTATACTAACTATACAGAAAGTAGGTACAGGACTAAAAGTTATTTTATTAATTGATTTGTGTATGGTGCGTAGTGCGTAAAACTTGTTTGTTTGTTTCTAATCGAACTCGAGACGTTAAATTGTATGCGTTTTATTTTATAATTTACTAATTAGGTTTATAAGTTAGTATCTACTTATGTATCTAATTATCTAGTTGTGAAAAAATATAAATTTGTTCAAGCATAACAATTTTTCGTCTAATATATTATAGATTGTGAAGCTATTTGAGTAGTAGTAGCGAATTTAATAATAATAATAAAAAAAATTTAAAAGGATTAAATTAGAATATCCTATTTGTTGCAGGTTACTATCCATAATCCATATACTCGCGCGTTGTCTTGATCTCTAATTTAATGTTGAACAACTAGGATCTCTATGTATTATGTCTGGTGGTAAATATAGATACCTAATTAAACCATTTAAACTAAACCATAGTGCAAATGTGATGTTATTATTTTGTATACTATAATTTATTAATATCGAAAATATTATATTCAATTTATAGCTGCCTGCCTGATGGTGTACTGATTAATAATACTACACTGCTGAAAATACAGAATTCTTAAATATACTTAATATATTATAAAATTATTGAAATTTTTTTGTATTATCTACTTAAGGTATGTCCTGAGGTGATATAAATTTCTATTTTTCAAACTAGAATCTCTGTCTTATTTAAGGAATTATTTTTTTAAAAATTTGAATGTACTATAATTAAAAATTCGAACGAGTTTTAGTTATTAAAATGTTTATGCTAAGGATAAAAATTTATAAAAATGGTTTTACGAGTATAAATAAATAAAACACATTTTCAAATCATTATACCTCCCACATTTTCTGACACCACAATTATAGTCCTATATTATTCTCGATAGGAAAAATTTAATAAGGTATTAGTTCCAGTAATGATTTAAATATTTAAAAAATCTTCCGCTAAAAATGTACAGTATAGAAGTGAGGCTCGCATTTGAAAAAATTAGAGTTTGCATCTATACAGGATAGGTACTCCTTATAAGTAATTCAAAAATCTCAAGAATTTGAAAATATGGTCTTTAAGGGTATATTTAAAAAATAAAAATTAGATTTTGAACAAGTGCAAAGAGAGTGTACTATGTGGCTCTGTCACTTTGTAGACTAATTAAGTTGAGAATGTTCAAAAATGCAAACGCGTGACTTAAGAAATCTACATAAAGTTATAATCACGTGACATAAAACAATGATATTATTATGATATAAAATTTCTAATATTAAATTATTATAGACACCACGGGTATTTTTTACAAACGTTATCAAATTACAACAATAATTTAATAAGTAATATATCTACTGACTACTATAAACAATATCATATACGAGTTTACAAGGTACATATTAGGTACATTATTAGTTATACAGCCGCTATATATAGATATAGGTTATATAATAAGTTATAAGACTAAAACCTAACTTCTTAAGAAGTAACTTCTGGCTAGAACAGTTACTTGTCTTAAAGTTTTAAACTAATATCTTATAATAAACTCAGGAATTGGCAAACCACGATCTGCTATACTCTCGACTACTGAAACCTCTGCAATGTAGCCCGTAGGCCATAAACTATGTGATGAAAGTATGAAACCCAAATATTAAATCGATTATTGATACCTATTTAAAATACCAAGAGCCATAATGTGATGTAAATTTGAATTGGACCAAAAATAAATCTGTTCTAAACTTCTTTATACTTTGTTAGAGTAAGTTATAAATTTACAATAATAATAATCTCTCTTTATTTGACAAATTTACTTTACAACTACTACTTAGAGTTAAAGAAGTAGATACCTACAAAATATTCAAATAATCTATTGTTTTCCAATCGAGTCTAAATTATATTCTGAAGAGGCCATTTTTCTATAATTTTGTAATCAATACTGTAGTACCTAAATTATATAATTAAAAATGTTAAATCAATATTTAACTTATACTAATTATTAATTAATTTGTCTTAAGAAAGAACAACCGACAATATTATTAAATATAATAATATAACATAGTTATCTCAACATCAATGATATCGCTTTTTGAATTGAAATTTATTTCATAAAATTTTTCGAATGCAATAGCTAATGATTTACTATTGATTTTAATTTTACACATAATAAGAATAGATATTTTATTATGCTGGGACTAGATAAGAGAGACCAGTAAAGTAAGTCCAACATCTGGTCTCTGGATATTGCTTATTTTTTTAATTTGGCTAATTATAGGACTTAAAATTTAACTTAAGCTATTTACACAATAACTTGATGAAAAATCATAGGTAATTACAACTTAATGCACAAAAAATCATTTATAAGTGACTATAATACTTATAACAGCTAACTTTTCAATTAAATTAAATAAAGTTATTAAGATACAAGAGTATATTAAGGACCATTATAGAAGGTAGGTAGGTACTTACCTAATAAAATAATTTTTATTATATTATGTATAAAAATCAATGTTACTTATTATAATATAATACGTGTTATAATTATTAAATAATACAAATTTAAATATATTTTACTTATTTACATTTTACAAGGTTATAAATTGTTTGTTTACTTTGTTGTGAAACCTATTTGGATAGGCTTATAGTTATAAAAAAACAAATACAATAATAATAAAAAAAATATTATAGCAAATGATTTCCTATGGTAGACACGTATTTTCAATGGCACATACCTACATAGTTTTAGATTGTATCATAATAATATCATCTTATGAATTATTATCGTACACCCAATGCTCTAATGTAAACTAGTTATTCCAAGAAAATTTTTAGAAAAACATTTATTCGTTCAATAATTAATTGATTCAGGTTGTTGAATATTACATAATACATTAGGAGCTGTTTATTTATTATTCAACCTGTGTTAACTAAACTATATACGTCATAACATATTATTTGTCTTTTAATACAAAACAATTACTGTAGCCACGTGCTGTCTAATATAGCTTAAAAATAACAAACTGCAATTTCTATGTAAATTTTTGTAAAAAAAAAAAAACAGTTTTTTGTTGGTTTTAAAAAACGAACCCACCGTTTATTTTAGGTTAGTATTATATTATATAGGTATAACTATACAGACAAATCAATCTATATCGAACAAAGAATCTTTTGTAAACAAATATTATTGTGTATAGGCGTGACAAAGAAAAACCGATGACTGTTGAATTAAAATTAAATAACAAATAGGTATAGGTATATCTAACGTAAATATATAATATTATGTATGTTATATAAGTAATATCTTTATCGAGTTAATTTATATATATATAAGCTTATAAAAACATTAAGTATAATATAGATACGAACTACGTGTATAATTTTGTATCTAAATTTTACACTACAACACATAATATTATAGAATGAACATCGAACGGAGATCTGAATAGGTAATAACTAATAAGTACAGTATAGGTACCTAATTAATAATAGGTATGTAGTAGGTATCTAATAACCTGTAATGTGTAAGTATTAAAGTACTTATTCACGGTATTTCAATAGTATATAAAGTATAACCTTATTTATTTTTGTTATACGGGGTGATTCATCAAGCACTTTTCCGTTAATAATGAACTAATTCAAATTCTGATTTTTGAAATTTTTAAATATACTTAAAAACCATATTGTATAAAACTATTGAAAATGTTTGGTACTATAATTAAAGATTGCCCCGAGGACTTTGGCGAAATAAACTTCTTTTTTTTCAAACTAGAACCTTTGCTTTATATTTTCAATTATTTATGAGATAATTTTTTTTAATTTTTTTTTCGAGGTACCTTATTTGGAATTTGAACGAGTAGTTTAATGAGTATGTAGGATAATAGTCCTTAGAAATAATCTTACAGAATTCTTAATATAGAATAAGTGTATACTGTACGTAGTATTGGATCTAGTATTTATTATAGGTACTTAAATTATTTTTGAAAACTATAAAATATGTTAATAGAATTAATATTAATTATTAAAATGTTCAAATCGCCATAGCCCCCATATTTTCAAAATCGATTATTGTGGACCTATTATCTTTATAGAACACAAAGTTAACTTAAATATAACTTGATTGAATTTTGATTTTGATACGTTAATATTCCTAGGTAAATTATCTACTAAATAATTTACAGTAAAAAAAGTAGATCTCGTTTGAAAAACAAAAGCTATTATTACTATAGAGCCCTTCCAAAAAAAGTATGAAATGTATCAAGAATTTGATAAAAATATCTTAAGTATATCTACAAATTCCAAAAATCACATTTTAAATAACTTAATTTGGGGTGAGCATACTTATTGAATCACCCTGTAATCTGTATAATATGTTTATGTACCTATATCGATTTACTATAGCCCCTAGGCCTCTCAAGGTTATCTAGAAATCTGCCTACCAGTGGCTGTAACTACTGTGGCGAACTGTACTCGAAACTCTCTAATCGTCCGCGTCGTCGCCGACGGTTATAAGTTATAATAACTTATTATTATAATTATAAACTATAATGGTAATAGTGATACACCATTAGGATTGCCAAAAAATTCGCGTTTCTATCAAATGAAACACTACTTTATATACCTATAGCAGTATAGCCTTTAGGCTATAATATGCCATTATAATATTATAAAGTAGGTAGTGTGTACTGTGTAGGTAGGTTAGGTTGGTGGGTACCTATAAATTAGTATCACAGGACTGTCTATCTTATATTCGTAAATTCGTGTTATTGACCCTTATAACAATATTTTGATATTGTGAATACGTATTCTGTTTACAGCATAGTATACTATACTTATACAGTATATACATCTAGAAAAACACAATAATATAGGTCTTGCGTATTTTTAAGCTGATCAAAGTTGTTTTTGATTATTGTCTTGAATTTATTTATGTTATTAAAGTCTTCGAAATCAATACGGATTACTTTGCAATAATGGATAGCGTACAAATATACCTATTACTCCAATTCAATAATATTTATTAAAACAACTTATAAATCATCGGTATTTAAATACCTATTAAAGTAAATTGAATGGAGTTTATAAATTTCATTTATAAATATTGTATTAACCTAAGTACTTTTTTTTTTTAAATTATTTATTTTAGGACTTTGACACTAACTAAATATTCACTTACTTACATATTATTCCTATAAAAAATGATAAAAATAGGTACTCATTATTAAAAATACCGAGTTATGACATCATGATTAAATTTTTTTCCTTGTACATTTTAACTCAAACTTCAACTTTATTTTTGTAAAGTATTTTGAATAACTTTGTCCTTTTATTGTCTATGCTATTTACATTTTTTTTTGGTTACATGATGTATTTCTCTCCAAAATAAACATTGATAATAATTAATAAATAAAAATTAATGATTTCTACGTAACATATTCTTGAATATAATATTATATTATTATAATATGTAATATGTACATAAAATATAAAAGGAAATTGGAAAAGTTATATTAAACTTCAAAATAATAATAACTATAATAAAATTAAGTCTTAACATGATAAACTTTGAAATAATGATATATCGTACATTAATACAAAAATTGTAACATTTGCTCAAAAAAGGTAGCTGTTCACTTATAAGAATTTTATTTTAATGGTTAGATACAATTTTACTAAAAGTTACATTTGATGTGCTTCGCTTAGGTTAGGTTTTCGAAATTAGGGCTAAAAAATTATGAAACAAAAAGCAATGGGGAATGTGAACAATGAAAAAATTCTCTGTAAGGTAATAGGACAATCAATAAAATATAACCACGTAATACTTAATACAGTAAAAAAAAATATTCAACAGTTGTAAAGGGATAAAAAAGTCTAAGTTTGAGAATAAATGATTAAAATTGCAGCATGCAACGACAAGTTCCCAATTTCTGATTTGGTGGAAATTATATTATACAGAGATAAATTTAGGTCTAAATTTACTATTAAAGGATAATTAAGAAGATTTACATATAAGTATAACTCTGGATAAATTATTTATATTTAATGTCTATAGATGATTTTAATAGTAATTGAAAAAACTATTGAATTAGGTACAAATTCACACAAAGTATTGCCATTAGTTTTGACTTGATACAATTTTACATACACAATAACTTCTTGAATGTGGTGAAGTAATTTTTTGTGAGTCGGATACCAATCACCAAGTATTCATGATACGTAATATTACTATGGTTGTGAGCATATAATAGACTTTAAGCCAGTCTGTGGTACTTGTTACGTAACCTATGGCAAGCGTCCTGTTAAATATGTCTATACTTAATACATATATTTGTGCACACAAGATGATTTAATGATAATTTTAACTGTAAGTACTCTCTATTACTTATTTTTTTCTAAAATAGAATGATATATACTATATATTTTGAATTGAAGAATTGTTAAGCATTTATAAGTATTTAAATTTACTGCGAGAGTAATTGTGTATATTTAAAATTTATAAATATTTTATTTATTTGTTTGATGAAAATATCGAGAAAAGTAAATATTTTATAAGATAAAATAAGATAAGATAAGAGCGTTCCAAAACCATACTGTAATATTATATTAAATTATTATGTTATATTGCGTGATGAATTAAATGATGAGGATGGGCGATGTAGTGTCAATGGAAGTTATTAATGTTTATAAATTTAATCAAAGCATATTGAAGCATGCCTATTTCCATTTTATCCTTAAATAGTAGTATTTGTTTAAGTTCTTATTAGGTACTTTTTTTTTTTTTAATTTACAATTAAGTGTATAATCATAGGTTCTATAAATATTATACTTCTTAAAAGTTTATTCAAACAATTATGGATTATTATTAATAGGTATTATCAGTGCGCTCAGAATAAAATAACCAAGAAAAATCATTACTTATTATTTGAATTTAAATTTCATGATAGATAGAATTAAATTTTGAATTGTTAGATAAGTTATTTATTTAAAATTTAGAGATTTTTAGGAAAATAAAATAGTTTTTCTGAAAACTTGTTGGTGAGATAATTGTTCTTAAACATATCATGAAAATATTTTATAATATAGTATATTATGTACACAATACGTATACATATATAATAAATGTTATGAAAATAATAATTTAAACAACTTGAGGATAAAATGATAATAGGTGGTATTTGCGAATTGTCCTGTATAAAGGTATTATATTATGTTTATGTTTGATATAGATAGTATGATCGTTGAAGCAAAATTGAAAATACTTACACGACCGGAACGAATTTTTATTTTTTAACTTTTTGGCGGCCGTCCTGAGCTTTCCTTGCGTGAACATCAGTAGAAAGTACCCAAAGTACATGAACAGCAGAAACAGTGCCTCGTACCACATGACCACGTCGTCGACCACGATGATGGCCAGTGCAATGATGGACACCAAGTACACGCCACTATCCCGGAGCAACGGCCACTTTTCTAAATTGATGGCTTTCCTGGCTGCAAGTCCGGCACACGCCGACACGCCCAACGTGTTATAAATGGCGCTGCCCACCACTGTGCCTACCCCGAGATCAGATTCTGTTAGGAAAGTTCCGATGACGCTGACAAAAAGTTCCGGCGCGCACGTGGCCGTTGCCATGAACGTCGCACCCGCCACGTCCGGCGAGATGCCCAAGTCTGTGAAAAATACACATAGAAACGGTGTAGTGTAATGATAAAATCGTTGACCATCGACTAACGCAATGATTCCCAACCAGGGCGCCACGAACTTTATATAGGGTTCCACGAAATTATTTGAAATGTATTTTTCATTATATTATTTATGCAATAATGATTAAAAATAAAAATATATAGTTAATCTTCAATGTAATAATTTGTTTTATAAAATATACCCAACATGTGTAGTGTATATAGTATAATATTATATCTACATCTTACTATTTTTGTTTATAGTTATGCACTGTTAAATAAAACCGAAGTTGTCAATAGGGTGCTTCCGGATTTTTAGAAAATGACTAAGGGTCCCGTGAGTCAAAAAATGTTGAGAACCTCTGGCACTAACCTAACGCACGAGAGGCGCATATTGACGATTCGTGTTGATGATGTGCGAGGACCTCATCAGAATTTTATTTTAGAATCGGCTTTGTGTGACGAAATTTAGTACGTTTAATGCACTATATCTATTGCTGTTAAATTATTTAATAGATCATTGATATTCTATAAACACTACCATGAGTAATTCATTATTTATTAATATAAATAAGTTTTCATAGTATAAAAATAATACGTTACCTAATTGTTTATCAAATTATAAAATTCAAATTGGTCAGAAATCAATACTTATTAGTAGGACTAGGATTTTAAAGAATATGCTTCTTTTTTATATATATGAGATAGAAATCTAATTTTTATACATAAATTTGTTTCACATCGTTCTAATTCCAAATAAACCAGTTTATTTTTGCTTTTTTCAATTATTCCAGCTGAGAATTTTTTATATATTTATTATGCTATTGTAATAATAAAAAAATAATAAAAAATAATTAGTAAGAAATGTAAAAACCCAGAATGCGGATATTGGATTATTATTGTTTTCGTTACCGGCTTGTTTATTAAATATTTAACGTACCTATATATTATCGATCTACAATATATAGCCTGGTCATACAATAATAGGTCAGTATGCCTGTAACTGAGTGTAACATCGATATCGACTATTTAAAAATTTAAGTTTTAGTGTTTTAATTTGCAATACCTTGTATGAAGTATGCACCGATCACTTCAGTGGATGTAGAGAGTTTGTTTTCTACTTATAAACTATATAATATTCTTTAGGAACATAAGAGTCAGATTTACTACGAATATCTAGGGAAATATGTGGTAATCAATTCTTTTTTTAATTTAAATTAACATTTCAAATTTTTTATTCATTTTTATTACTAGTTCATGTTAATTTTTGGTCATGCTTTTTTTAAAAATAAGTATGTTTCTTTTTTGCTTTTTTAAAACAATCATGTGCTTTTTTAGTTGCTTATTATGCTCTAAGATCTGAGCCCTACTTATTAGTTAGGTATAGGTACTTAGAAATTAAATTATTGTGAATTACTAAGGGGGATATACGGGTATATAATAAAAAGTAATATACCTAAATATATAGATAAATTGTATTAATTTGTTATAATATTTTATTTTTTATTTAATTTTGGGGGCATTTTCATCCGCTCCCACTTTTGAACCGCCACTGTGGTTTGGAATTATTTACGGGATAATATTTATAATAATTAATAGCTCTAGCATTAAGAAGAACTTCAAAATCATAAATGGAGTGAAATGTATATGTATATTACCTGGTAATTCTTATTACGTAATGAGTAAGTAGATATAAAGTTAATATATGTTATTTAACATACCTATTATATAATGTAACGAAGGTATAGTTTAATAATATTATAATACTTCATGTTAATTGTATATTTGTATACAAATTCAATAGGTATAAATGTTTTGTTGAGGCTTTTCTTAAATTTAAGTAGTGATCGCAAAAGCATCATAATTAACTAGATTATTTTAACGATGTGCAATGTACGTTTCTCTAACTCTATGGTTTAAATGAAAAATTAAAAAATTAAAAATTATTTCGTAATCTTCAAAAATATTTTATGTTTGACGAATTTTGATAAAATTTGTTCTTTAAACGCATAATGTTGTATCATATTCTATTTAATTTTTGTGAAAATAAATAAATATTGTATTAAATTTTAAATATTCAGCCTTTATAAAGTATAACAAACACCAATATCATGGTACGTAAACCGTTAACAAATTAGAAAAATTACAAAATTAAAATGGTAAAATAGTAAACAAAATGGAATATTAAATTAGTATGTAATTATGTAGAAAATGGAAATATAAATATTCGGAAATATTTCAAGTTTCAGCAGATTTCATTTATGTATGAGTTACAACAAAAAAACAAAATCTTAACATTAAATATATATATTATTATAATAATATAATAAATGAAATATTTTAGTAAAAAACAATATCAATTTACTGTGATACTAAAAGTAAAATAAATAACTTAAATAGCTATATGAAAAAACATATCACGAAATATACTCAGTGATATAGGCCAACAGATCGTTTTCGCTTAGAATGGATTTTTGTAAAAAATTATAAAACGTTATTAATTTCAAAATTAACACATCCATAGTAATATCCCACTCTCGAGTACTTTCCTCGGATTAAAATACAACGGAGTTGAACCCAGTTGCCTTCCCTTTTTTTGCCAATTATTTTAGAGTAGTCGGAAATTCAAATTTAGAAGTTAAATATTTAAACGGAAAATAACGATTACCTACAGTTATTTTGTTATAATTCAAAAATATTTTTTGTTTTTGATTTGAAAAATTTAGGTAGGTATATAATATTAATAAGTAAATTAATATTTTTCTTACACAAAATGACTTAAAATAAATAAATAAATAGATTATTACCATAAATACCACGATTGTATTTAGAATTTTCACCATTCTCCAGCGAGTAAGTTGATATTGACTCAAAAATTATTAACAACAATAAAATATGATATAAATATTAAAAATATACTTTACTATAATAATTTATAATAATGAAATATTGATAATATGATAAATGCAATGTTTTCAGAAAATGTTGAATTAACTTATCATTATACTAGCTAATAGTAAAATAAATTAATAATAGAAATATGATAATAAATATAATATAAAATATTTTAAAGGTTAATTTATTTTGTTAGTTGTTTTTTATAGATTGACCATCTCTGCTTAGAACTGTTTTTTTATATACAGTAGTAATATATAATTGAATTCAAATTTAACATATCATTGGACAAATTACCTACTCAACACCTACTATGCAGTAGAGTACCACTTACCAACGTCTTTTTTTAATCTTTACCATCCAACGAACAAATTAGATCCAATTTCCTACCAAAAACAACCCTCAAAATTAAATTTTGGTATACAATTTTTTTTCAGACACTAACACACAAAAACAAGTTAAAAACCAATTCATTTATTGCTTTGCCCATAATCCAAAAAAAAATACTGGGTACCTATTATTGCTATTAAAATTATTATTAATGAATAAAAAAAAAATCATTGAAATTTTATTTAAAAAATGGCTAATGCTTACATTTTTTTTTCACTAAATACTAAGTAGGTAAATTGTACTTAATATTAATATTATTATAGTAGCTTTGTATTATAATTAAAAAAAAGTTATAATCTATTTTTCTATTATTGGTAAAATAGAAAACATTTTTTAATTAAAAATATTAAAATTATTTTAAAAGTAGTATGTAATATGTATAATATGATGTACACTTTTAATAAATATTTTTTTGATAAATGTAACATACCTAAACATATGCAAAACACCGATGGTAGGAAATAATCATTGCATACAAATGCTATGAAAACGAATCCATAAAAAGCCACCAAGAAGTGAAAGACAACAGCGCCGTGACGTCTTTGGTCGTCAGTGAAGAAGTCCGGAGGAAAGTCATCAATGGAACGACTGACATTTTCACACGTGATAATACTGCTATTATTGAACTCGTTGCTGCCACTTGTATCATTTCCTGATGAAAAAAAAAAATACGATTTGACTACAAATGAAACATATTATGTTATTCTCTCACCGAATTTCCATAGTTTTATATTATATTATTTTATTTTGTTAATCGTAAATCGTTAATGTAACGGTATAGCCTTTAATAGGCTAAATGGGCCAAAATATTTGTGTAGAAGTCCTAAGCGGGCGGTAAAGAAAATAAACAAGTACTTAATAATATTTACATTATTATAGGTACTAAAATATGATATTGCTTAAACTACAAATTTCAAATTACTTTATATTATTTTATTTATTATTAGCGCCATTTTGTGATAAGTGATAACTTAAATTAATTTTCTGTATCAGAAAAAATGTTATTGCTTAAGGCCACTTTTAATATAGAATGAATATTAGCTAACCTGGATCTAATAAGAGAGTAGGAGACTTATACTTTTCAACGTTGATTGCGCAAACATAAGATTTGTCCGGTATAGTGGAAAATTAGTTAATATGACTAGTAATATTGTCATATTATCAGTCAAGTGCATTGTTTTTATTTTCTTACTGTTTTTTCCTAAATATCTAATTTACAATTGAAAACATTAATGTTGTTTAATAAAATTTAAACTTTTCCTTGTGAATTTGAATTTAAATTTGACTACTGATTTGTTGTATTAATTATGAATCATACATCTTGTAACCAAACTAGATTTAATAAAAGATGGTTGATATATTGTTGTTTAGAGCCTAAAATTGTTTTTATGAAATCTTTTAATTTACAGAATCTTTTTAAAAGCATTGGAACACGAAAACAAGATAACTATGGCAGGTACTTATTTTATGTTTGACAAATATAAATAGTAAATACTCGCTAACTACATTTTTTAAAAAAGACGAAAATTGTTGTTGGATTAAATTATAAGATCTTATAAAAATTGATTACATTAGTGATAGTTCATTTCGATTAATTTTGAATATACAGTATAATATATTACTATCTTTATGCTATAGAATTATGGCATTTGTGCTTGATCATGTAATTTTATCTCTAATCTCGTCTCATAAATATTTTTATATTCATAATCAGTATTATTAATATTAAATATAATAATAAATAAGAGGAGGTCAAGAGGATGATGCAAAAGGAGCATTATAACATAAAATCAATCTCTCAAGACTTAAAGATGGTTTTCAAATTTTTCTGTACATTTTTGAGACTTAAGCTATTAAATTCCTTAAAAAAAACAAACTTATACCTATGTTATATAGAATATAAATAATACATAACCTTTATTTTATAACGATATTGACTAACTACCTAAAACTGTCTATAACGTAATACCATAGTAATGAGTAATAATCATACAGCCGATCAGCCAATGTGTTAATAACAACAAATAAGTATAATTGATTATTGATTTGGTAGTAAACTAAGTGCTAAAATCTATCTATCTATATTCATATTAAAAACCAGGTTAAGTAGTGTAAAAACAAGTTTTTTAAAACGATAATATATATTATTGCATATTATAACAAACGTACCAGCGTACATGATCATAATTAAAAACGATTATTGATATATTTTAAAATATAAATCTTTAAAGCGACACAACAACCTTCAATCAATATTCGCAAATTATTAAAATAACGTTACATACTCACACGATTAACGCAATTAAAATACCTCAAGTTAAATACAGTCATATAGTATTATCCATCAAATTGATATCAAATTTCATATTATAAGTAGTAAAATTTAAATAGGTACACTCGATAATAATATAATATACAAGTATAATATTATATAATCAATTTAATATTGTTTAGAAAAATAAAAAGAACAAGGACATAAGTACACAATGATAAAATTAATTCGTAAAGTATATGGTACCTACTCTTATTCAAAAAAGTAATAATAACTTGATAAAGGTAATAACAATATGAATATAAGTAAACAATTATATTTAGTTTTAAAATAACATAACATTTAAAAAAAGCATTACTTTTCATTTTTCAAAAAACTTAATACTTTTTAAGATAAAGACTGTTTAGTGTTACTTTGTTTGTTTGCTCTTAATGGAATCGTCCAGTATATACATCATACATTATCATACACAGACTGATATTTTTTTTTTGAGGTCATAAGCATGACAATAATATCTGAATTCAAGTTTATTTGAAACATTAATAATTATATATTATTATAATAATATCAAGTATGTTGTATGCATTTCTAATGGTTGATGATATTTACCAACAATGATTGTAGATACCTAAATTGCATATTTATTATAAAAATAATTAATCTTACTGTATACATATCGTGAAGTATGCCTGTATCTATAATCGATGTATAGTGCCGTTGGGTAGGAGAATTCAATTTATTCTAGGCAGAGAAATCATTAAAATAATATACTTAATAAATTATAATGATTGATTTTAAAGATTTTTCATGTGCCAGAGTCACGCTGAGTAGAGGTTAATCTTAAAAAATAATTATGAAACTAACAGTTAAATACTGTCAAATAGAATATAGAGCAATAAATAGAGTATTATTTGTAAATTCATTTGTAGGTACTAGGTAGGTATTTAAATTCACATTAAATAATTTATTTTATTTTTATCTGTAACTTAAAATATAGGTAGTAATAATAAGTTAATATTATTAAATATTTTCTTTTTTAGAAGTATTTGGTTGTTTTATTATGGAAATATGGAATTTAAATGTCTATAATGAAAGATAGTAGTATAATTTTATTCTTAAATTAGGTTACTAAATGTAATAACTATTATATATAAAGAATTCTGTGAAATATTTTCGTGGTTGGAGATTAAATTTAAAGAAACAAATCGTAATTATTATTTGATTTTTCTGTAAAATTTAAATTATTTAGCTTCGATAACTTCACAGTCTCATACAAAAAAATATTCGTTTTATTTTTTTTTTTACTGGCCAATGAAGAACAATTTCATCATCATAAAAATAGTCTTACAGAACTAGGTACATTATTTGTCATAATATAATATTCATTATATGGCATATGCATAAACATTACCTATACACATTATTTAATAATAATTATTATTAATATTGAATTGCATTCTTCGGTTTAATATTGATATCGCTATATCTCAGGTTATAATATTATATAAAATAGATTTGAAAACATAAAAGTACCTATCATGTTTATATGTATGATTTATTATATTGTTGTTTATACATTGAACTTTACAATAATAAATATGTAATATTGTAATAATATTATGTACCTACTTAATAATATAATATGTCTTAAATAAGTATATCATATGTATAAATTATACAGAACCGTCCTCGTATCCCATACGCCCACTCTCAAGGAAAATTGACAAGTATAATATACAGATTTTCATATTTATTGAGAAACAAAATAATTTAATAAATTATAATTTAAATATTTGTCATTACTTTTTTATAATTATAATTAATATTTCGAAGTAAGATAATAAAATATAAAATATGTTTTTTATATTTTTTGATAATACATGAGTAGTTATAATAAAATAAAATGCTTAACATTGAATACTTTTTAGAGTAGAATCATTAAGGATTATACATGAGAACAAAATATAGTGTTACAAAAATATTTGTATTTTATTCCAAATTAATTTTTTTATTGGCTTTTCATTTATATTATTGGTACATTTACATTTTTCAATGACGGTTTTTCGCTTAATTTTATTAGTTGCTTATTTGAATTTTTCTCTAAGTTAGCTTTGTTTTTATTTTTTTGAAATTTTGAATTAGTATTATTAATATCTTTAATAAATTATTTTATTTCTTGATTCTATCATAGTACGTTGGTTTTTAGAATTTTTTTTTGTGGCTGTATTATAGATTATGTCTGTTAACCTTTAAACTATATTTTCTTTATTTGTTATTTTATGTGGGTAAATTCAATTTTGAGAAGTTCTGTAAAAAGTATTCAGTTTGGGTTTTTCAAAGTACATTTTACTTTGCATTTCACAAGGACTTTTGTCATTATATTGATATGTAAAATGTACAATAATATGGAAGTGATCATTGCTGTTAATTTTGAATAGGACCATTTAATTGAGTATGGACAAAACATTGTTTGGAAAATGTAAGCCCGTATTGAAAAAACTGTTATTTGATAGACTTAGGAAATTATTAAGTATATTAGATAACCATTTTCTAAAATGTTCTTCCATATCTTAACCTTTATTGTGTGTTTTATCTTACCTCTATCTAACTTGGTGGCTGTTAAAGTCTCCTGTGGTTATAAAGGGTTTGGGAAATTATTTTATTATTTTGTGTGTTCTGTGTTATTGTTGTTGATTTTACAATAATGTGAAGAAATATTTGATAAGATTGGTCGAAAAAAAAATGAGCTTGACGTTTGAATTGGTTTTTTGCCCGTTAAATTATAAATTTGAAAAGTTTCGATCATACATTTTGGATTAGTAGTTTCTCTGTTAGATGGTAACAATGAACTATTATTAAATTAAAGTTTTATACAGGGTGACTGATAGTCTAAGTTTTTTCTCTCATACATCGATATTTGTGTAAATAATATTATTTTATAATATTGATTATATCACGCCTTTATTGTAATAATAAAAGTATACTCACAAAATAAACAAACATATTATTCAATAATAAGTAGTCAAACAGTATTACTCACAATAATATATCACAATCAAATTGGAAAAAAATATGAATTTTATGACTGAAAAATATATTAGATAAGTATTAACTAATTTACAAAAATATTAAACATAATACCAAACATCTCTAATAATTACCATTTTATTAAAATTATAAAAGTAGATAGCTAGATAATAGATATAGATCATTAATTTTTAATGTTTTATATAGGAATATCATAAGAATATACATTAAACACCATAGCATATCGTGTACTTATTTTACTACACGTATTAATACTATTACAAAACGATTCATAGTGGCTTTAGAGAAGATTAATATTGATGATTTGAATAAAATAATAAGTAGATATTAGGGTATAACAATGTACAATAAACAATTTTTTTTTCATATAATGCTATTTCGAACAATTTTGTTACAACATTTTTAGTAGATATACGTACCTATATTGTTAACGGGACAAGGAATTTATCAGTTAATTATTATGATATAATAATAATAATAAATGAGTGTCAATATTTATAAAAATGTTAACAACTTTTAAAGTAATATAAGTAAGTACATGGTAACTTGTAGTTTGATTTTTGATTTGAGTGGTACATACTTGATTAAGACTTCAAGTCATTATTTAAATTTAATTAATAATGTTAAGGTTTTCTCATACTACTATATTAATAATACTAATTTTTATTAATAACGATAAACATAAACCCGTAATAATGTAGTACCTACTCTAAATTAAGTAAATTATTAATACTCTCGTTAGTCTCATATATATATATAGGTACGGATCATAAATAGTGAAACTATAATCACTTCAGTTATATATAATATAGTATTTATTGTACCAGTACATAATGCATACCTACTTCTAAGAGTCTAAATATTGCATTATTGATATAGAAAAGGTTTAATCACCACTATATCTATATATTATATGATATTAGATATAGGCATTGGTACTGAACTAATAATAAAAAATGTTTGATTCATTTTGTATAGTACCGATAATGATAAGTGATGACTTTTATTTTATTGACGCGTAAGTGCATTTTATTTTTACAGTATACATCTTCAGTCCACGTATAAAACAATAATATAACAATATTGTAGTCATAAAACGTGTAGGTATACTCATACAATAAATCAATAAAGCTTTATATAACTTTTCAGTATCTAATGTAACTTACAAACTTAAAATAATACAATTTTCAACCAATTAGTTTTAGCTTAAGATTATTATAAAAATAAATTGATAACATTTGAAGATTTCTACTTTATAGTTATCTTGTTAGCAACATTGATTTTAAATGTATTTTAAAATTGTTTTCCTATAATATTGCTATAATAACTATTTTATTTAAATAAACATAATTAAAAATATCAAATTAGTTAATAATAAAAAAAAAAAAATCTTCATAAATTCTAAAAGTTTATTTAATTAATTTATGTATTTTTATGAAATCAACAATGCATTATGTAGTAACTACAATCATGTAATTAAGGTAATTAATAATGGAAACTAGTAGGTATAATACAAATTTTATTAAATAAGTGCAGTAAACTCAAGTAAATGAAATAATAAAACAAAAGTTGTATCATACGATATAATTGATATAATTGAAATAAAATAAAAATGTATGATTATGGCTCATAATTAAATAAAATAAAAGTTTAATAATAATTAACACACGTGATATTTATTATTTACTATAATATATGTACCTACAGTAAGTCAGTAAATAATGAATAACATTTAATAGTTCCTAATTTAAAAACTATAAAATAAATTAAACAATTAATGACATAATTGAAAAGCAATTTTAATAATTTAATAGTCAAAATAATACCGTTAATATAATTCTTTATTTCTTGAAGGTATAGAACTATAGACATATAATTGATTAATATAAATGAAATAATGTAATGCTTTTATTTAAATAAGCGTATATCTCAGTTTGTACTTAAATATTAATTTCCAATTAC
This sequence comes from Aphis craccivora, assembly GCA_009835225.1. Taxonomy (NCBI): domain Eukaryota; kingdom Metazoa; phylum Arthropoda; class Insecta; order Hemiptera; family Aphididae; genus Aphis; species Aphis craccivora. Next base: position 45,733 of record VUJU01000622.1, on the reverse strand, counting down.
AATATAGTTGGAATATTTATTGATTCATAATGAGCATTCGTATACCTATTACTTAATTTTTGTAAAATTGTATCTTTGTATCGTAAAAAATAATACAATTTTAAAATGAAAATACATTTGTTATTAAAAATAAAATATATAATTTACCTATGTGATTAAAATGTAGATTATTTTTTAAATTAAAATAATTATTAATCCAAGAGAATTAAAAATCTCACAACAAAAAATTTAAAGATTATGTTTATTATAAATTATAATATTATATTATAGGCTATATTTATGAAATTTTCCAACAAAATTGTATAGCAGAACGTAGTTTAATTATTAAATTCTATATAAAATTTGTTTTACAAAATAAATAAATGTATTGAGAGCTATCATAGTCTTAGTCTACATAAAAATTAAAATTGTACGTCTCTCCCAAATTTAGCAACACTATCAGCTATAGCTTTAAACAGTAGCGTAGGTATATATTATTATACTTATTAAAAATCATAAAACATCTTGAATACTTCTTTAGCAATATTATAAAACCACTGAAGCATGAACCAATGACGTAAAATCAATTGCGCCATAACATCCAGTATTACAAATCATATAAATCATATAAATACAATTAAAAACATATTGCTGCATCCTATAGTTGACAAAAATCTATGAATTATAAGAAATCATTTAGCTTAAAGATTTTAAAAATATTTTTTATTTTGATTCATCATATAATTTGTATTAAAGTACTTTAAAATAATACGATCTCTCGTAGTTATATAATATAAAGATCTAGATTATTATTATTACTTATTTCCATATTTTAAAATTTATTCAAAAAAGTTTGATAAAATATAGTACGAGTATCTTTATGTTTTTTTATTACAAATAAAGTAAATATATTATTTATACATAATGATAAGTGTTAATAATGCTATCCTAGTTTTTATTTAAAAAAATAAATTATTACGAATGAAGAAAAAATATCGAATAAAGAGAATAGAATAATAATATAAATGTAGTAAGTACTATTGATATTTCTACGAACACTTAAAGATAATGGGTTTTTAGGTAATGCATTCAAATAAGATTTTTAACTTAGTAGTATTTGTATTAAAGAAACTATGCCTGTATGCCTTTTTCTATGCGAATATTTAACGTACCATGAAATTTAAAAAATCACTCTATTTTAATTTTTAATTGTAGCTTCCATTGAAAACTTAACACAATGTCATCTATTTGTCGGTAAAACATTACATAATTATTATTAACATGTCTCAGTGGTGACATTATTCAAAAATGACAATATGAAAAAATTAGCACAAATATGCCGCATTCGCGAAGACGTGTAATTTGTTCCAGAATAGTATAAATTAGTCACTTTTGCAAGTTGTATACTATATTATTATGTCGTCCTTGCAATAATAGCTCTAGTTTCCGTAAATGAAAAGTATATTATACGCTTTTACTGTGCCCCCCACAATCTTGAAACTCAAAAATCAATTGTCTGTTCATTGTTTTTGTGTATTTTCGTACACACCTATAAAGTAATTGAGTTGTTTAAAATGGTAATGAAACAGAGTAGGAGGGTCACTTATTAATGCGTTGCGGTGCCCATGGCCAGTGGAAAAACTAGCAATAATAATTTTTTATTGTAGTGTGCATATCGATATTTGAAGATCGAAATAATAGTATTAGATTATAGAAGTTACAAATGAATTACTAAAATTAATGAATAATAACTATTCTGGTTATCTTTTGTGTAACCATCGTTACCAAACAATTTTTTTTTATTATATAAAAAGAGTTTGTAATACAAGTTTTATGTATTAAATTTCTGGATCTAAATTGGGCGAAGCACCAGGAGGATCGCAGTAATCTGATAGAGTCTTTCAAGGGATTAGGGTTGATATATGTATTAGATTTATCGAGAGATGATGTCTTGGGACGTAAAAATATTCCAAATTAAAGTTTATAGTTTTAAAAATGCTAATTTTAATTAAATGGATAAATATAAATTATTGTCATAAAATTACGCGATGATTGGCGAAAACGGATCGTTTCTAAACCATAATATATATATTTTCATTTTCATTTATTATTATTTGTACTACTGTATTAAGTATATTTTATTACCTGTTGAACGATTGAAGGATAATATGAAAACGGGCGGATTAGAAGGTTAGATAGATGTTTCTATAATTTATTATTATTGTTTTTTTTTTTTTTTTTATATATCCAAATTTTGAGTAATACTAATCTAGCGACCTTAGGTTAGAACCCTCTAGTTAATAATATTAACATTTTAAAACATATTTTTATTAATTTTATTTTGGTTTTACTTATTATTTTAAAAATTTCTATGGAAATTTTTACTCCCCCCTTCTAAGTACAAAATAGATACAATTTTTTATTTCCTACAAAATTGACAATTCAATTTTTCTTCAAAAAAAAAATATTTTTTCATAAAAAAAAAAAAAATCACTCAGCGTAAAAGAAGTATATTAATCGTTCAAATTAAAAAAAAAATATTGTTATAAAATTATTTAGGAAAAAATATTATGTTTTAATTGAACTAAAATAATTTATGAAAGTTCGTAACAGTGTGATTGTAAGTATTTTATCTACCTACATATATTTTCACATTTTATATTTTCTCTCTTTCTCTCCTCCTCACATTTTCTCTTTCTTGTAAACAAAATAAATATTTTCAATAATATGAAAGGTAACAATATTAAAAGTACCTTTTTAGTGTAAATTCTAATTGGAAAAACTTAACTTTAAATAATTCTTAACATATTTAAGAAAACTATATTTCTGCATAAGTATCAATTATTGACAAAATCGAATTTGGTATTTTATGGTAATTAGAAACTAATAACCGTAGTACCTACATACATATAATAATCATCAAATATATTTTATATTGGCATTTTATAGACGACTTGGTATTACTTTAAAATTATTTTTGATATTTTCGATTTATAAAGATCAGTATTTTTGAAATTTTTAATTTTTTTGGTTCCTATAATTAATATTGATAAAAATACGCCAGTGTTCGGTGAAAAATCCATGATCATTTAATACAAGGTTTCGCATGAATTCTTCTTACTAGAATTAAAAAAGAAAGTTTATCGTAAAGTCACTCTGATTTTATATGACCGTTTAAAGCTTAATTTGTTAAAACATTTTAAAATTATTTTCTAGATAAAAGTGTTCATAACATTTTAAATTTTAATAGCCAAAGCTTATAAAAAATTATACAAAGTTCCTCATAAGTTTTTCTTACAATAAACTAAAATTATTGATAATACACATGAATTATTTTTTATAGACATTTTAAATTCAAATTTTTATAAAATTGGGTATCTAAACGAAAACCAACGGTTTAAATTATAAGTAGAGACTTAACATTTTTACTTAATTTATTATATACTGTACAAAATTTAGTAATACATTTTCAAAATACTGTAATTAATTTTAAGATATTTATCGCGAGAATCTATTTGGTAACACGCTACGCTATAGTATTGATTTATAAATTAAGTATAGCTAATATTAATACAATAATATTAAATTAATTACTATATAGTGCATACGATTTGTTCTTGAGAAAAAAATGAATTCAAATACTTTATAAAATTTTTCATTATTATCGTAGTATGTTTTTTCAAATAAACAAAACAATTGATCACATAAATCATAAATATATATTCAAGTATTCAACTAAACATATTTACCATACTTATATTTATATGTTTAAGTTTAAAGCACAAAGTTTTCATGAGTAATATTTCTGAATGCACGATAATATTATGATGTAGATATCAATATTAGGGCTGTGCATTGTTTAAATTAATTGCAAAACTTGGTAATATTTATTGACTTTACGAATAAAGTATGAATTAATTTAATTTAAAAAAATTATTTAGCATTTTTGGATTTTGAATATATATTTTTTTTTTAATTTTTTACACTTTTTATGAATTGTTTTATTTTTATTTTTTTTCACGTTTATTTGTCACAGTTATTAATTATATAGGTCTCTGAGATAATAGAAAATTAATTTGTTTAACATATTGTACGACGTAGCTTTCTTAACAATATAAGTTTGAATCTTATTATGCTTTTATGAATTATAAAATCAACTCTCTATTACATCTATATGTATTATATATCATACACATATATTTTTATATTTTTCAATACAACATGTTAGACTAGGATCACCATAAGTTCTCTGCGTCTGCGATCTCAATGCAATAAAGTTTTTTATACAAATGGCTTATAGATGAATAGATACAAAATAATGTTTTAATAGGTACCTATACATTTTTTAAATTAGTGAGGCTGTAGAAATACAAAACAAAAATTTAAAATTATACGGCGTAATGTTTTAGAATTGAACTTTTTATCAATACAATTTATAAAATGTAATTAATATGTGTCTTTTTTGCAAACACACCAAACGCATAATTAATTAAATGGAGGTATTTAAATAATATTTACAAGAATCTTGTTAAATGTTTATACTTACATTACCTAAATTCTTCTCATAAAAACTGCTTCACAAATAGAGTTTTTTTATTTCAATGTTGGTAAGATAAATATAACATAATAATAATATACAGGCATTAGGTAAGTATAATTATCTGCTTCAAACAAACCCTGATATCGTTTATTATTTTAAAACCTCTTAAATTGTTATAATAATTATAATTGATAAGATTCGTACGTCATACAAATCACACGTGTAAATTTAAGGGTAATCAACTGAAGTTAATACATTTTTCACTTGTGGCTATAGATAAGACGAACCAGTTGATATTTATAATATTATTATGTTAATCTATTTTTTTATTATTATTATTTTAATTTTAAATAAAGACACATATTATCTATTTATAGATATCTACTTATTCATTATTACATTTCGTAAAATATCCAACTTTAAACGCTTAATATAAAACTGTTGACTATGGGTTTTGGAATTTTTTTAATTGTTGTAAGAACGATATACTTGAGAAACTTTGAAATTATGTTTTCAAGCTTCTTATTTAAGAAAGCATATTACTTATACATTAAAAAAAGTCCGTTTCAAAATTCGAAATAAATAATTCAATGATCCAAAATATTTTAAAAACAGAAATATAAATATTTGTTGAAAATATCTAATATGATCATAAAAAAATAATAAATGTCATAATATTTGTGTGGTAATTCATTTTTAAATTACTTATAAAAAAAACTAAATCAATTTTTATTGTAGCTTTTGGTAGTAAATTGAATCTAACGAAGTCTAAATTAGAAAAAAAAATAACATGGAATATTGGGAGTATTCAAGTAATATTAATATTTGATAACACTAATTTTGTTGTAACTCAAATACAAATTGTTTTATAAACATTTAATAATTTTTAAAATATTTTGGATTTTTATGAATTTTTTATAGCCATCTAAAATGTTCGATATATTTGATAATTTTTTTTTATTCTCTTGGTTAAAAAGAATAACAATTTAATAAGAATTTTTTTCATAAGTTGTTTTTACCAGAGTTAAAAATTTAAGCTATTAACTTTTTTTGATGTAACGTCTAAAATCTAAATACATTATATATTGCATATTTTTTTTTCTTTAAATATATTTATTATTTATATATACTGGAGTAGAATATTAATTGTAATTTATTTATTTATCCAGTCCGGTTTCTTTGAGGAAGGAAATGAGGTCATTCGAGATGTTTGGGCCAACGAGTAGTATGTGAGAATTAATAAAAAGGTATAGACTATATTATTATAGTCTGTTGGGGAAAACCCAAAAATAGATCCTTTTGATAATTGAAACAGTAATATTAAAAATTACCATTGTTTAAAATATGATCAAATTAAAAAGTAAATTTTTTGCGCCATTTCTTTACTCAAATAATGATGATATTTAAGTTATTCTTATAAGAAAATTTAAGGCAACATTTTACAAAGAAAAAGGTATTTATTATAATAATATTTGCCAAAGTTACATTTACATATTTTAGTAAATTGAAATTAGTATGGATATGAACATTTTATAAGAATAAATATAATATAACCACTTACATACAACACAAAAATGTATAATAAACATATGTAAATTAGCACCAAACTACAAAAATCGTCGATGTTAATAATGAACTATAATAATAAATTGGTTTTAATTATTTTTAGTTAGCGAGTAATTTATCAATCAAAAATATTATAGTTAAACTTTTAACAAAAAAAACTTTTAAGCATTTCAAAATATCCCACTTCATAAAATTGAACCAAATTGTGTATATAAAAAATGCTAGAAAACTGAATATCCTCTATCTTCCTTGAATAGGTATACCTTTAATATTTTATTGTAAAGTAATCTAGTTGAAATATTTTCTATTTCTATTTATTTTTGTCACACTGTACGAATAAATTAGTGGATTAAAATATTTGTTAATATTTAATACAAAAAATTCGTTCAAGTTATTTGTTTAAAAAAAATATTAATTTGAATCTATATAAAATATGTAAATTATGGATTATAAACTTTAAAATATCTAGGTAAAATTCATCTGCGTACCTATAAATATTGGATGTTTTATTTTTTTAACCTACGACGCATGTGTGATACGAAGTTTAATTACATTTTTTTAACGTCATCATAAAAACGGGTTTATAATATTAAAAATTAATTTTGTGTTATTAATAAAATCATTTATTGTAGTGATTAATTTCTCCTACAATTGTATTTATTAGGTATTATGATGTACAAATACAAACAATAATACGTTATAAATAATATTTTGATTAAACTACAAGTGAATTATTTATTTAATGTTTCCAGATATTTGAGGTAAGTTTTATTTTAGTATTGATACTTAATCTAAATAACTATATTTTATTCAAAATATTAATTAACAACTAATATTTTATTATGTCTCGAAATAGAAACGAACTGTAAAAGATTCTAATCAAACAATTTCGTTTAAAATTATGATATTTATATGTATACGTTATTGATTATTGATAAAATAATACATTTAAAGTTTTCAGAAGAAAAATAACATGTTTTAAGAATTTAAGAATCACGTATTAAAATATTGTTAAAATTTGTACCATATAAATTTGAAAAGACAAGACAATAAATTGTTCAGTCTATTAATTGTAAATTCTTAAATATCAGATTATCACATAATGCATAAGTCTACCAGTATTATTGCACATTACATGACATTGTACTGTAGTTGTATACTCATGTAAAACAGGATATTCAACAGACCGACAAAAAAAAAAAAAATTTAACAAGCATTTTAAATTCTTGTCAAGTTATCAAAATTAATTATAATATACAACAGTATATCCGTATTCCAATCCATACTATTGAATTATAGAGATTACAAATTATATTAAATTTTATTATAAGAAAGCCTCGATCGATCAAATATGAGACTATCTACTATATATTTTATTATGTTCTTGAATTTTAATTAAAATTCAGAAATAATGTAAATAGATAGGGAGCAGTATTTAATACGTATAAACACTATAAACTCGTATTAGTATATAATTTGATTAATAATTGTTATAAACTACAGGGACATTGGAAGTATTGAGAATAATATGTTTTGAATTCTACTAAAGAACTTAAATTTTTTGTCAATAAAATCACTTTTCCTCTTTAACTCGTAACGAGATTTAAATTGGATATACAGTGATTACATAACATATAAAGCGTAATCCATCACCTGTTCTGTACCTTATTTTTTTTTTTTTTTTTAATAATTTATTTAAATTTTGATTGTCGGAAATTTTAATTTTTTTTTTATAACAAGGAATTTTGGGGTTATTCAATTTGTATAATATAGCTAAGAATTTAAAATTTAATACAAGGTTTCACATTAGTGGTTCATACTGTAACCAATCAATCTTAAAAACTTATATTAACACTAATTTTGTTTATAGATATTTCAAGTTCAAATTTGGACCAAATTAGATATTTAAATAAAGGCTGACTGTTTCAGTCATTTTTGTAGCTTAATAATATTTTTCCTAATGGTGGTTACATAATATATAAGTTCGTATACAAATAAAAATATACAAGTACGTCAAGTACGTAAGTTTCTTCACGAAAAAAAATTCACCAACGTGTATAATAATTTCTTACGCAGCGATACATACGCGATTACTATCTATTTATCAGTTATCTCTATTACCTATGATTAGATAAATGATAATTCACTGGTTGAATTCAATATTCATTGATTATTAACTGAGGTAACACTACCAGTTTATAAAAATGATCGTAATTTCTTATATTTACATTGTACATTGTACAGTGAAAAGGGAAAAACTCTTTTAGTTCATAATAATTATATACATTTTATAAAAAATACATAATATGTACTTGGATGTATTATTTGTTATAGATGCATTCTTTTTCGTGTAAGAAAAATATACGTACTAGTATATTTTTTTTTCGTGTAGGAGCTTACCTATGCATACCTAGGGGTAATTTTTATCTGCTATATCTCGTATGGGAACTTACATTAATTGCCCATAGTAATATAGCAATGATTTATTTTACTTCTAGTAAGTAGTTATTTTTTTCTTAAATAGCAATATCAATATAATATCATAAAATATAGGTTGATAGACTTTACTCAGAATTGTATTCTTATGATTTATTATTAAATTCAAATTTAAAATACATTATTACAATGACGTATTTCTAAATGGTGAGATACACTCGATACAGTAGAGATTTTACCTATTTTTATTTTTTTTTATTTTAATTTGTCACTTGGATAATTTTATTTAAATTTTGACGAGTCTAAATTGAAATTTAAGTGAGTAGTTACCAAATTATTAAACTTTATATGGCTTCCAAGGATAATAGTCTTTAATTATGGTTTCATATAAAATATACAGTATATTATGCAATATTTAGTCTAGTATTTATTATATGCAGATTTTTTTCCAAACACTAAACATTTTGATAAATTAATATAAATATTACTATATAAGAATTAAAGATATTTTAAATAACTGCATCAGCCCCCAATCCACATATCTTCTTAAACTATAACGGAATATTATCCTTAGTATATAAAATGAAATGAATTTAAAACTATTTATCGAATTTTTTTAGATCATCTCGTTTTGACAAACAACGATAAAAAAAGGGTAATAATTCTCATTTGAAAAATAAGATTATTTTGTTGCATGAGTACAGAACATTTCTTAAATGGTATTGAAAATCATTATATTTAAGAATATGGTCCTTTAGTATTTTTAAAAATTCTAAATACAAGATTTTGAATAAATAAATATAAAAAAGGATTAAATGATTAGGTATCAAAAGAAATAATGATAGTGATCATGCTTAATGAATAATTGTGGTACCTATAATATACTTATCGGCCACTATTATATAGCCAAGCAACGGTTACATAATTAAACTGGTACTTTATTTTATATAAAATACATAAATATATAGCATACAGTGCGTTTGCACTACATATAAATATATTACCGATACAGTCACCCTCATGTTATATTAACTACATGTCTACATACACTTCCAGATTTTAAACCGGAAAGAATTTTCAAGGTTTTTAACCTTAAGAAACAAAAGTACAAAATACTATTTGAATATATCATAAAATGTTTAATTTAATGGTAATCGTTTACCATCAACACTAATAATAACAATAATTAAATCACAAATGGTTTATTTTAAAAGTATAGCTCTACATACATATTATCTATAATATTCGTGTAGGTAGTACACAGAGAAACGTCATGTAGGTTTTTATTTCATCGTATACCTATAAATATATTAAATATAGCTCGTAAGTTTATAAATGAAAACCCAATACAATTCTCGTGAATAAAATTGAATTTTATAAATTTTTCAATCCAATAAATATTTTATTTTATTTAGGTAGGTACTTAAAAAGAAATATTGAAGCAATGTATATTTTCTAAGAAACTTAAATAATCAGTAAGTACTTATAATTATTATCCATTATTAAATAATTTATTATTATTTTTAATGATACGACTTCTTATAATCATTAATTAGAATCATTTTTTTTTTTAATTTGTCATGTGGATATTGTTATGTAAACACTTTTTCATAAACGAAATACGTCAAGAATTTCGGGGTCGAACAAATAATTTTTTTTATTTCTTTTTACGGTTATAATAATACGAATGAAGATGAGATACTTAATAATTATTAATTATTTACAAATAGATAATTTTTCATTTTTACAATTCAGTTCTTGGCCATTTAAGTATGGGCAAATCGTGAATGGGCAATAAAAGTTAATAAAATATGCAAATTAATGAAATTTATTGTAGATATAAGTATTTATTGAACATCGCCGTTTATTTGATATAAATACATCGAGGGACGCTTTACAAGAGGTTTTAAATGCTAATATTCAATACAAATAATCTCAATAGGTTTCAATTTTTTTTTCAATAATTTGCCCCGAGGTATTTTTAAAGGAAGTCTGTTTTCTGACTGGTTTTTATTACGTTCTACCATTAAATGTTATTGTATGATAAATATATTTCTGACTCGATACATATATCTACCTACGCACATATTCAATAAAGTGACTTATTTAATTAAGGTTGGAAGGGTTAGAGACAACATATTCACATACTTACAAACAAATTAAATAGATACTCGGTGTTATAAAAAATAAAAACCACAAATATATAAAATACTATAAGTTCCACTTTAGATTAAAGTGCTTATTTTTACTTTTTTATAAATTAATTTATAAACTAAAAAGGCATATTTGAATAATTATCTGAAGGAAGAGTCCTTCAGAATCCACAGTACCATAGGTTATACTTATAAATATAATACAATTATGTATTGGTACATATAGTATAAAGTATATCTACATTAAAAGGTAAACACCTACTCGTACTTGTCAGATTCACTAAAAATGTTTAAACGTAGTCGGTATTTAGAATTTATTATTACATGTAATAGGTGTCAAAAAAGAAAGCATTGCTCGTTAAAAATTATTATTATTCATTTTTTATAATTTCACCTATGCCTTAGATAAAACAACTAAAGATATTTTTACATAATATTATACCTAAGCTATCAGTAACGTTATGGTTGAAGAGTTATTACACAAGTAATCACTTATATAGCCAGTACTTCAGTTGTATGTCCTATATATAAAATGGTATAGAGACAATATTATAATATTATAAGTATAATGAATACAACTTAACAAAGTTATGATTCATAGCATATTAGTTTATAGCTGTAAAACTCTAATATTATCTAGTTCATAATAGGATATTAATATATTTTAAATAGTTTTTAAATTAATTTATCGTAAAATATTCTAAAAAAATTCATAACTGTGATTTGTATTAGCCAGTTACCTACCTATTTAATTAATAAAGTATATTATAATATCTGTTGATATTATTACACTATACTCATTACCACAAAACAATTCAAAATTAGTCTGTGTAAGTAATAACTAAAAACATATTAACTTAACTATAGTTTGTACACATATTGCTATAATTTTTAAATATTAATTCCGTTCTACATTTATAATTTATACCTTCATGTTACTATTATTATTACTTTTGTTAATATGTCATGTGTTTTTAATAAATATTTTGTGCTAGTTTACTAAATTGAATGTTTACATTCAAACAAATTATTTGAACGATATTACTTTTTAAGATCATAATATAATGACTTATGGCCTTAAAGAACATTTTTTTTTTTTAACTAAAACTTTTATAGTTATTGAATAAAATGTTATAGTGTCGAATTATTAATATTCTTATTATTTATTAAATAAAAAATATTAAACCCGCATAATCGTATATGTAGTTAATAATACGTTATATGTATAGTGTATATACCTACCTCAATATTTGCAATATGTTGAAATTCAACTATTAATATTGATACACAGATGTATAAGATCATGAATGAAAATAAATATTAAATTGTATTATATTTTAATTATTGCATTATTTTTGCTCATAGAATGAGCAGTTCGTTTTAGATACTATAATTATTCGTTCCACTGAAACTTGAATACCTACTCAATAATAATCCGAACGGAACAGCTGAAAATTTTTAGAAATAAAAGTACGAAATAAAAAAAATAACACTCATGAAAAATCAGTACGGTTTTTATTATTTTATTGTATTTTAAACGTAGACAAAATAATAGTTGTTTCGTTTATGAGCGATATGGAAATAACGGAATAAATCTATTAGGAGTAATTCAGGACTAATGCACAAGCACATAATAAGTAAAGTTATTACAGTGATAAATAAAAAAAATAAATTACAGTACACCCGAGGAAATTGGTTTATACAACAAATATTTTACCTTCAATATTATACATTTTACCACCAACAGGTGCATTATGGTGCATAATATGTAATCTGCGCCTAAATAAAATAACTTGCGTAATTTTCACTAGGTCTAAATATTAATTTGGTAATTTACGTCACTACAAAACATGAAAAGACATAAGTCTATTCCATTTTTTCAATTTAAACTATTGTGGTTTACTTGATTAATTTACTTAACTCATATTAGCTATATATAGACAATGTGAAAAAATAATATTAAAATATAAATAATTGGATACATTGGATATATTATAATACTTCTAATTTGTATATATTTTATTATGACTGAAATATTACTCATTTATACACAAAACTGGTACGGCTAAAATTCAAATTAACTTACATTTTTTTTTTTTTACTCTTTATGTACATTATAATTGTTTTCTTGAAATTGCACCTACTAAAATTAACTTGATTGACAATTTTAAATATAAACTAATAAGTTAGAATTATTATTTATTGGTGCAAAAAAAAATTTTTGTAGGCACAAGCATGTCATGGGCACAAGGTTTTGCAGATCTCGTAATGACATGTTTTCTAATTTTATGTTGCACAAATAACAAACTTAAAAATTGTGCAATTAGGATTAGACTTTTTTTCGTAGTAATCTTTGAAACATTACTTATATACAGGGATAATAAAAATAAATGGGTACAGACAATCGATAAAAATTACGATACACCGTACACCATATACCTTAATACTTATGTAGGTAGTATACTTTCAAGTTTCAAATATATTCTGTAGTTGGCATCTCAGACGTTAAGTATTTGGCCAAAAATATTGAATTAAATACTAATATGGACTACACAAAAAACTTATAAAAAAAAAAAATACTTTATACAAATGTATAACAATTATTGCTGGGAAATTACATACAATTTATACAAAATATATCTCTCAGTTATATATAGTTACGATACAAAATAAAACTGTATTTGTTTTTACTTAATTTTTCAATTATCCCGGTGGCTGCGGGCCGTAAAAAAGTTTTGAAAATAGCAGTGTGACATGATTCTTGTTTTAAGTTATATGATAGTATTTTGAACTAGATTTTTGCTTGAAAATCAAACAAGTAAAGAAAGTTCACTCTGCAAGCTTACTAAGTCCCTGGTTTTTAAAGACAGGTATTTGAATATGACGCTATAATTCTTTAATTTATTTAGAGTAACTACAGACAATACATTAGTATTTTAATATTCTTTAGCATTTGAAAGTAACATATTATTATCATTATGCACCCAAAGTAATTTCGATTTCTGAAGCATTTCATCAACGTTCTGATGACGTTAATATTTTTTTTATACCATAATATGGTTAACACATCGGGCAAGTAAAAAATCACGAAGTTTGTAAGGCTTAAACGAATACTACGAAATTTTGAAAAACATGTTTTGGTTATTTTCAAAATCGTTTAGACGTTGACAACGATTGCCGTCGTTTCGTGTCACTATCGTTATCATTTACGCCCGCCTTTTAATTTTTAATTAATTTTTTTTTCGTCAGTTCTTTCACGTACCTCGGACTACTTCGTTTGTCGTGGAATTGTCGGCGGGCGACGCGACGGCAGTTGGCGCTGCAGTGGCGTTGTCGGACGACGACCGCGCAGGATGTGCCGAAAACGCGACGAGAACGAACACGATACCCAACACCGGTTTGTACATAATCGCACGTTGGCACAGACTACCGCGCGCGATAGTGGCGGCGCAATAATATCGCGTACCTGTGATCGTCGTGACGTTGTTGTTTGTTTCGGCCGGTCATTAATAACGACGCCTTCCACCGTCGTCGCGTCGGGTCGCGCGCGCCGAATCGCCACTGCAGACCGTCAGTCTGACGAAGAGTGTGCCCTGCACCGCCACCGCCTTCAGCTGGATACGGTCTACTGTGGTCCGAGGGGGGGGGGGAGATGTGCTTAACTCCCATCGAACCGTATCATCGAACTTATCACTGTAGCCCATAGGCATATTTTACATTGACGTGTACATGACGTATGCGTTGTTGTTAATTATTAACCGTGACGCGTGGGAGACTTCGCTGTAAGACGGGTCGTGACAGGTATCGTTTCGAACTTTTAGGGGCATTTTTCTTCCTTACGGAATGCCCGTGTGGTGTTTTTTTTCCGCCTGGCGAGTCACTATACCGCAATAACATTATATTCTAATATCATCATACCTACTTTTCGACTGTCGTTGTTCTCGTGGTGTGAACGAGTTTTCCGGGTTACAGTCGTTTCACAGCAACGTATATTATATTACGCATATTATAATAATTTAATATCACGTTCCATTCGGTGGTAAATGACCTTCCACGCCATCGTTATAGATTTTATTGTATTTTTATTGCTCGCTTCTATATCAGCGTATAGAATAATGTATAGCACTATAATATTATTAGTTATTACATATTATTATACTCATTACGACCTATTATACCTATACTACTTTGGTCGACGAGATCGTATAAGACATTATCATACAACTAGACTGCTTGCGAAACGTGGATATTCAAAAATATTATGTAGTGATGTAAAAATAGGGCACGTGCTTAAGATATATATATATATATTCTATTTAATTATATATAATCTATTATCTATATGTATACGATATACCACGCACACACCCTAATTTAGTATCTTCTCACATATACATGTATATACACACAAGTGCATACACATATGAGGATTTAATTAAGTAATAAACTTACTTACCCAAATCCAACTGGAGGCTTACCGATCGTTAATTGTACCAATGGGTAAGCAGGGCCGCAGCCGAACATTATTCTAGGAGGGGCAAGCTTTAATTTTGCCGCCCCCCTCTTTCCATCACTTAGCCAACACTTAGCTATATTTTTCCGCCCCTAAAAATTTGCCGCCCAGGGCAAAAGACTCCCCTAGCCCCACCCCTTCCCTAGCTGCGGCCCTGAGGGTAAGGGATAAGATTGATGTAGTTATAATTTAATATTGATTAAAAACGCATTAAATTTATTTAATAATTTTAATACACTTAAAAGAATAATTTATTGTTTGAAATCTAACATATTATTGTAATGCACTTATATTAAACAACTCATTACACATTAGGATATGTGACCATCGCCGCGAAGGCACACTCGGGGATATAGTAGAGATCCGCGTAGTTAACACAGTTATTACTTATTTTAAGCACATAACAATTTAACATTTAACACTATTGGTCACATATGACTATATTATTGTGATGTAGTTATGTGTGTGAATGTAAAATACATTGATATCTTGAAGATGACACCCTTTCCAGCTATTGACTATGTATATAAATATTAAAGGGTGACCACATCGTTACAATATTGGTAACTATACAATAATCTATATACGGTATATGTCCAAGTTGCATGAAATGGTTTTACAAATATATTTTTATTAAAATTTGAATTTGTATAAGTTATTTGTATATTATGCGTTAAACAAAAAATTGTTCTAGAGCTCCAAGTTTTCCACGATGTCTTCATAAATAATAATTTTGTTGAACTTTAATTCGTAAACGTTTGTACATGAAGTGTCGTATTTAAGATTATGCAGTTGCTCTAACAGTCCAACTTCTAGGCAAATACAATCTACTCATATACCTACAAATTTATTAGCTTATTGGTACAGTAAACTGTGATTTTGAATAAATTTTACACATAGATATTGATGTACAATGGTATACACGTAAAGCTTAAAACTATACATTATACCCTAATAATTATTAGTGAATGAAAATAATAAAAATTTCATATATAAATATGAATAATTTTTTTAAGTGAAAGTTTTAAAATTTTAAGTATTAAAATATACTGTTCCTAAAATGTGCCACACAGGGAAATGGATACTTCCCTCTTTTCAACCACAAACCGTACTACTAAAATTATTATTTTATTCAAAATAATTAATAATTATTAATGACTGTAGCTATTATAATTTGATATGTAAACATAAATATCAAAATAAATACTGATAACATATTATCAACTATTGAATATTGATAAGTAATAGCTAGATTTGTTAAATTCCCCGTTGCTAATGATTGAAAAGAAGTTAAAATGCTATTAATAGTTTAAATAAGTTGGTACTTACACGATTATTTACAGTTACATTTATTACAATTTAAATATCATAGTATAAAATATTTTAAAAGGTTTAATGATTTATTAATTTTGTTGTTAGAATTTTAAAAAAAAAATGTAAATAATAACGAACTTAATTAGGGATATATACGACTACAAATTATTAAAAAGTATTTGTATAGATAACCTGTACATACCTACTAATATATTATTATATTATATTATAAATTTAACTTATTACTGAAGTGTGTATAGTGTACACATTACACATGTACGTTATACGTTAAAATGTTTTTTTGTTATCAACAAAATCCCTAGATCGGCGGGCATGTCAAACTCAAAGTATTACCAGGCCGTGTGTTTGACATGCTTGCATTAGATCAATAACTAACTTAAAAAATGTACACATAGATTTACAATCCTTTTGATTTTATTTGTATCTTCTTCAAATGATTTTAACTGTAAACATTTTAAATTGTAATATGGATTTCAAACTTGATAGATTATACAGTAATAATTTATATATTTAGTTATAAAAAATAATTATCAAAAAAATAAAATCAATTATAAAGAATAAGTTTAGGATTTTGAATATAAACAACAACTAATAAATGTCTAGTATATGTATTTAAAATAAAAACGAATGTTCACGTAACAGTTCTCATTTTCGGATTTTCATTTTCTTGATTTAATAGATGCAGCATTCATATTCTTGCGTTAATTTGAGTTACTATAATTATAAAGCAAAATTCATCTTCATTTATTATACAAGTCTAAAATATAAACGAGATTAGGAAATTAATAAACTAAATAAATTTAAATGATTGAAGTATTTAATGCATTATAAAGGTAAAAAAATTAACCAAGCTTAGCTTATTTTAATAATTATTGGTAGGTAGTTTATAAACAAATTTCAATTATTTTTTTTTATGTATAACTATAATTCTATAACAGTAAATTTAATATTTTACTTACATGAATATATACTTACTTAAAATTATTATACTAAAAAATAATCAATTACATTATGAATATCACATTATGGTAAGTTATGGTAATGTAATTTTTGATAATTTACTGTAGAATAAAAAAAATGAATATATCTTAGATTATTATAACAATCAACATTTTTTTATTAATTTAAAATAAGTGGCGAGTAATTCTTTAAGAAGATAGAAAATTATATTTATATGTAATGTTAAAAATAATTTTCCTTATGAGTGGAAGGATTTTGACTTAGGAGAAAGGCGAGGGATAAACTAAATTCATCCTATGTGAGCTAACTTCTTTAATATTAAATAAAAAATAAAAAGTATTACAAATTAAATGATTATTTTATTTTTATTTATAATGGAAATATTAATCATTTAAATTAATGGCTGAGGATTAAAGCCTTTATTTTTAAGTAAACAATTATATATAAGGTAGATTAAATTTAAAAATTATTTTGTTCCCAGAACTTCAATAAAAAATTTCAATTTTAACATGAATATTTATTTTGTAAAATGTAATAATACGAGTACCTATAATCTTCTATATTTATTACACAATGCAATCACTTGATTTATTCATTGCATGTATTTTATACTTAGCTACTCTTAAATTTTAAGTTGCATTAGCTTATTGCTTATACGTATTATTAATTAAATTATCATTACATCACAATAAATACCTATATTCAATACACTATTTAAAATAATAGTTTTTAACTAAAAAAAAAAGTGATAAATTTAAGAGAACATATTATTTAAATATATATTAACATGTATGCTTCAATAATAGATTAGCAAAGTCAATGGTATCCAAATATTATTAATTATTAGGACTATGATTTCTTCTTTAGGATGCTTTTTTTTTATATATGAGATAGAAATCTAATTATTTTTATACATAAATTCGTTTCACGCCATTCTGATTCCAAATAAACCAATTTAATTTTGCTTTTTTTCAATTATTCCAGGTGTGAATTTTTTATATGTTTATTATGCTATCGTAATAAAAAATAAATAAATAAATAATAATCAATGTAAAAACCCAGAATGCGGATATTGGATTATTATTGTTTTTGTTATCGGCTTGTTTATTAAATAGGTATATTTAAACGTACAGATTATCGATTTATATATATCCTGCATTACTGCAGTATCTATATGATCAGTATGGATATAACATCAATATCGACCATTTAAAAATTTAAAATTTAGTATTGTATTTTGAAACCTCTTGTATGAAGTATGCACTGATCACTTCAGTGGATGCGGCTCGTTATCTCTGTATACAAATATTCTGTCAGATAATAGTTAGTTTCATTACTGCAAATCTAGAAATATAGGTACATAGTTATTAATTCTTTTTTAAATTTAAATTAATTTTTCAAACTCTTTTATTCATTTTTGTAACTAGTTCATGATAAATTTTGGTCATGCTATTTAAAAATAAATAAGCTATTCTTTTTTAAAACAATAATGTGCTTTTTCAGTTGTTTATTACTCTTTAAATCCCGAGTCCTATATACTGACACTCTAATAAAATTAACTAGCTATAATAGCCATTCTCAATACTTACCTAACTTTTGTTTGATCGCGATCTACTAAAAGTATACTTCACCATTGAGGATTGTCTTCCATATAAACTATTTTTTATTATTGAATAACTATAATTATTAAGGCACATATGGGCGCGTGGCCCTTAAAATAAATTAAAATTGACTTTGAAATTGTCTGTGATCGACCGTTTGGCCGTCCCCGGTATAGATCATTGTTAAAGATAAACATATTAATATACTATATTCAATATTTAAATATTAAATAAATTAAATACTTATTTGACGATGTGTCGTCAATGGGTGGTTTCTTCATTCAAATTGTAGTTCATGTTTCTTTTTTTTATAAATAGCTATTACTCTTTTTGTGCCAACTGATACAGATTATGTATAAATTTAAATAAATTATAAAAAATAATGCATATTATATAATGATGTTACTTAAATTACATAAAGTATAATATATTAATATATATAATATTTTTTGCTCTGATTATTATTCATATTCAAGATCTAGAAAAACAATCAAATAAATCGTAATAATCATTTTTACAGAAAATATTATTCTAGCTGAAATTACTAAAACTCTTTTTATTTTAAACATACATAATTTAATTGTATTTTCATATAACACTAATTGGTTTACAATTATAATTATAATTTATTCTATGTAAACACAGAAGGTAGTTACGTTTATATTTGTGCAATTATAAATTTGAGAAATGGCTAGAGCCTAGAATTAAGCTATATATAATTATTATTTAGTTTTAATTATTATAATATTATGAATATCATGGTATTTTGATTATTAGCATACAGATTATAATAAATAAAAAAATCACAAAATAAATCATTTTAATTGTATATATTTTGGTATTTTTAGTAAATTTTTAAGGAAAATATTATAAGCGTAATATTATTTGTTCTAAATACTATTCATATATTGTAATTGTTGCATAGAAAAATAAAACAAACTCATTTGAAGTTTAGTTTATAATCTCTTTTTATAAATGTATAAGATTAACCCTTTATTAATAAGCTTTAAGTATAAGACGATTAAACTATTGAAAACATAGTATAAGTAATAGTATTCATTATAGTTTTATTTTATAACGTTAAAACGCTTGACTCAATTTCAACCACTAAAATGTTATTAAATGTATTTTTTCGTAGTTAATCTTAAAACGACTAGTACAAATACACCTTATGAAAAACTTAACGAAAATCTATAATCTAAATAATATTTTCAAATTTTTCTCATGACATATTAAAATGTTATCATTTCATTTTATAATTCAAAAAAATAATAACGATTTGCTCATATGTTTTTATTAGTTAACAGTCGTGTCATTATTAATTATGTTTTAATATATTCAACAAAGTTTGCTGTTTTATAGAAAAAAAAAAACATCGTTTGAAAATACGTATTATTTTTAACTGATAATATAGCAATAGACAATGACTAGAATATTAATGTCTCCAAACAATAAGACTACGTACGTTTCTAGGATACCTGATCGGTATTTTTAATCTACAAAATAATGAAAAATAGATTACGACAGCCTTTATTTAATATTAGTAAATTGTCAATGTAGTTGTTCCAATTTTTTTTACAAAGTAATGTGTTGGGGTGTAAACGAATGTATTTTCTTATATAATTTTATATTATATTAATATAATTTATTTATTCTAACATTAAAACAGACAAAATATAATGTGTTGTTGTCTTGTTGATCTACTTTTAAAGAAAATACCTATATTTAAGACAAATTTTAGAATACTTATTTTTTTATTTATTATTTAATACATTTTTTCTGTGGTGAAACCAATTTTTTTTATAAAATGAGAATCACTATTTTTATCTGTAAATTATTAATCAAACGATTATTTTGAAAATGTTAATGTAGATATCTAAATCGAAATTCAAATGAATAGCTTTTGGGTTGTTTAAATTGTTAAATTGTTGTAATAAGTATAGTAGGTCCACGATATTCTATTTATATTAGGGACATAATAATTTCGAAATATTTTGCAATTAATGATTAATATTATATTGTTCGTAAAAATGTACTGTGTATAATAAACACTAAGGCTAGGTATAATTATATTACATTTACATTTTGTATGAAATGCAATTGGATTTACAATAATGTGTATTGTGTGTGTTTTATATTTTGTACCTATCATCACCTATAATCGGAGCAGTAAAAATATTTTCTCTTTTCAACATTAAAGGGGGTTCTTAGTATTTATCATTATGACAGAGACTCAGCAAGTTTGGTTTGAATTCAAATATTGGCTGTTTACCATGGCCTATACTTCTCTTGTCAACTACACCAGTCCATGACATACATAATATTCACCTACGACAAAAAGTTTAAAAAGTGCATCCGGAACCTCGTAAAAGCTACCCTGGATGTAATCGCCATATCGTCATGTAACAACCAATTTTGGGGTTTATTTTGTACGTTAGAATTGTCCATACGCTAATGAGGTACTGAGACAACGCCATCACATGGAAATTCGTGTTATTCACTTACGAATGTCGTACGTACAACGTCCAAAATAAACCCCTTGTTCTCAGTAAATGGACACACACGACCTTATTCGTTTGTATAACGAACTTTATCTTGTAAGTACACTGATTGTCTTTAATTCGCTTTTGCTTAAACATTGCTTTTTCGTTTTGTTCTCTTTTTCTTAAAAACTACCTTTGTTTGATTTAATGACCGCGCTGGACCAACATCACTCTGTCCAGCTGTTCGTTGTAATACACTTTAAAAATTAACAGCTATTGTTCTTTTTTTTTATATATGTACATACCAATACAACGGTGATGATCTCATAAAACACGGGTTGTCAAAAAAGCGTTGTGATTAAAACTTTGCAGTGTGTTTTTTATGTACAGTCGAATGGCTTACTCACCATCATAACCGTTTTGTCCGTCTTGATAAGTGATAACAATAAATGTATTCTTATTTTAGTTTCTAAGCGGAGCGATGGATGTATTGATTTCACCATGATATATGTATTTTTTGTCTTCAGATTTTGAGACAGTAAAAATGTATATCTATAAGCTTTGGCGTTTGTTTCTGTTAGCAAATTGTATCTAACTGGTATTTTAGGGGATCAGAAATAGTAAAAACATTGCCATAAATTTTCTCAATCGTTGTCTAATGAGAAAAACTATTTAAAAACAAATAGTTGTAGCTAGGTACTTGAAATTTTCACTAAATGTATGTATTATTATAATTTTATATATTTAATAACATTTTTGTCTCTTTTGGGTTATTTATATGGATTTGATAATTTTTAATTTTTTAAATAAGTTTTTTTTATATAAAATAATGCCAATAAAAAATTATTGGTTAGTTCAAAATTCTTGAACATTTAATATTAGATCCCATATGTATTATTTTTTTTATGTATGTGCATATATATGCATAAAAATATCAAAAATAAAGACAAAATTTTTTTAAAATGTATTTTAAGCTCAAATTTTAACAACATTTATCAAAACCATGGGAGTATGCAAATTTGTTTGCAGTTGAAAATGTATGAAACCTTCAAATTTTATAGTTAAAATTTGAAAAATTAATACAAATTCTTTATTGTATTATAAATTTCATACTAAAATTGAAAAATCAAAAAAATATATAAACATAATCATTAGGTATCTCATATTATAAACATTCGAAGTTCAAATTTGGATAAAACTGAATTTTTTACGAATATTATACAATGAATAATACGATTATTATACGATGTTTATTATTTTGTTATAATTTATATGAAATTAATTGAAAATTAATCAATAATCGTCTCTTATGAACAATGAATTATATTGAATAAGCCCGTGAAGCTTGTCAAATAAATGAAAAACAATAAGTATTCGTTAAGATTATTAAAATTTCCAACTCCCACTTTTACATGAAGCGATTGCTTAATAAAATAGCTATTTATATCACCACTGATTATAATCAGCACGCATAAAATAATAAATTAATTTTATTTAAAACTTGAAACCAAAACATTATTTGATATGAATTTGGAAGTTCAATTATTATTCATGCATAAAGATTAAAGGGTAAATTGCTATTTAGTAACTCTGTTTATGATCTGTAGATACTAAAGTCCATAAAGAACATGAATAAAATGTATATATGTAGGAATAAATATTTTGAACACTTAAAGTGACACATATACTGCTGTTTCCAATAACAGTAGTGAGTAATATATTTTAACAGCTAATAAATTGAAATTCAATGATTGATCATTAGTCATTATGTTCAAAATAAGTTAGTTTAGGTTAGGTTTTTATTAAATAGTAGTTATTACTAAGTACCTATACTTCTACGCTTAAGTTATAGACGTTTTTAGTTTTTAACTAAAAAATTAAAATAAATGCATACCATAATATAATACCTACTTTATAGCTTATATTGCAATATCAATAAATATCAATAGGTAAATTGTATGTTTATTAGCATATTATTTTCTTAAGCTATTGCTGTGGTAAGATGACTGAATGTAATATACCTAATATATGATTATAAGGAA
Organism: Aphis craccivora; assembly: GCA_009835225.1. NCBI lineage: Eukaryota > Metazoa > Arthropoda > Insecta > Hemiptera > Aphididae > Aphis > Aphis craccivora. Next base: position 22,125 of record VUJU01000622.1, on the reverse strand, counting down.
GTTTTTACTTATTGCATCGTCAAGTATAGTATAATAATATGACTATTTTAAGTAGAATGACATAATCGTGGCTAATAAATAGTTCATAGGTAATGAACACAAAAACCTGAGGAAATCATCTGTATATTTTTAATAGAATGTTTAAAAAAAAAAAATAGAAAAAAGAATAAGAACCTTTATTCATGAAAATATACATTCATAATACCTATTTTATTATTTTAATGGCTATCAAAGTACTGGTAAATGGTGTCAATATTCAAAATTCATCTACTACATGTAATGAATTTTAAATCTATACCCCTATTTTGAAGTCTGGCTAAAAAACTATTACTTAAAGACCACATTACATACTATGGTCTATGGGTAATGGGTATAACCCGTGGGTAGCATTTTATTCATGTTGACTGTGAATCACAAGATATTAAAAAAAGTATTTGAAAATGTAATTATTAAATAAAAACCCTATTATTTAAAGTTTAAAAATATCACGTTGAGCATCTTATTACCTTTCATATATTAAAATCTATTACGATTTATGATGATCAATCAATTATGTGAACATTTTTTACTCTAAACAGTCCAAACACACAAATGAAAATAGAGAAACTTTTACTTTATTGATATCCAAAGATTTCAAGCTATCGGACATCATCGTGATATCATATAATTTTTATTATACTTATTTTTTTTTACTCTGTCGTGAAAAATTTGTTATAACATTGTGCGATTGTTTCTTTATTTAACACAAACTTTATATAGGTAGGTAATTTATTTTCAAATTTGTATTATTTGATACCTTATTTTCCTCCCTAAATTTTAAAATCTTTTAAACAATAAAGATTAATGATTATATAATTCTTGAAAATTTAAACTTAAATCGTTTTGATGTATGCTCATTTTTAAATTATTACGTAGGTATGAAGAAACTAAATATTACATATTATTTACAACATGTAAATGTTCCAAATTATCATTTGTTAAATAAATATTGTTTGTACGTACACGTTGATTGTTATCTAACTCGATTATTTTATTTAATACTTTATCATTAAAGCCAGTTATTACATTATATAAAATATTTGTTTAATATAATATTATGTATATCTAATAATTTATCCTTCCGCAGACGCATAAGATAGGTGCTTTAAAAAAATAGACAGCGAACAGCTGTATAATAAATGTAAGATAATAACTGGTATCGTCAAAGCAAATAAAAGCTAGGTAATAATTTTATTACAGTGTTATCATTTTATCTTAATATAGGTAGTAAAAAAAATATGCAAATTCTACATATTTTGTTTACTATACAAAAAAAATTCACTATACTTGTGATAATAACTATTATTGTTTTTAGTTGTTACTATTCAGGTCTCATTATTTTTTGCCTCAAAAATATTCAGAAACATTTTATAACTAATTGTTTAGTTAGTAAAAGTTTATTATTAATAACCTATAACTTATACTAAGTTTATTAGGGGACTAAGATTATGCTTTGGTCATGTAATCCACATGATATAATATTATATTACTATGTTACATAATATTCAATTTAAAAATACAGAGATATTTATTTGATTTTAAATATCTATTTTCTAATCAGAAAGAAATCTAATTTGCAAAATTATTTTTAAAAATATGCAAGGTTTTCTAAAAAAAAAAAAAAAATCATTAATTCATTGTACCTAAATAGTTCTATAGTTATTAAATTTTGAGGTTAATCTCACGCCTATCAATCAATATCATTGACAATGTATTCTTTGTGGTAATAACATAAACTCAATAATTATAAACATAGATTATTCTCGATGATTATTCATTTTTGTCTTCTACATTTTAAATTGTTTTTTAACGATTTATTTATTACAAGACAACCGTATTTTATAGTGCTAGAATATTAAACTAATTCATAAGGTTTTTAATATTAAATACAGAAGGTGCACCTGAAAGTCGGAAATATTATAATCATCAACAAAGAACCACATACTTGTACTCGTGTAAACAATTTGCAATAGGTACGCTTTGTTACGAAACTATCTGTTATATTTTTATTCTATTTCCATTTCATAATGTGTTTTTATAAAATTGCATTTTTCGTTTCTAAATAATTTTATAGTTCCACATATATTTTAGCTTGGTAAACGATAACATAATACGTATATTAGTCATTTATAGTCATACTATACTTGTTACCTACATGTATAATTTATTTAAATAAAATAAGCATAATATACTTGTGAAGTATAATATTGAAATAGCAAATCCAATAGGTAATTTTGAATATTTATCAGTAACATTAAATGTAGATTTATTATAGTATGACTCAAACACTACCAAACTAATTGAACACCTACATCTCATAAATGCTTCCAATAATTAAAAAAAAAAATAATAATAAATTAATAAATAATAATGTTGTTTTTATGTTTATATGAATTAAAGGATTACTTCAAGTAATTTACTCGTAAGTATTTTAGCTTTAAGTTAAAACATTATAACCATATTCAAGTTAGGTCAATGTTTATAAGTTTAAAATAACAGTAATTATAAGTTAAAGATGTTTTAATTGTTATAGAATGAAAAATTGAAAGATTATAACTGTATCCATCACTATCAATAGGTATGTATTCAAAAATAAGTTATCAAAGTTATTAAATACATATATTATCTACTTTTCAATACTACAACGATATTTAGTAAATTAAGTATCTCACATTCACGCAGTATATGACGATAATAAATCGTGTTCCAAGAATGTAAAAAGTGTCATAAAAAAAAAAAAAAACAAAAATTATATAAAAATAAATCAAAGTGCAATCTTCTGTATATTTAAACATTTGGTTTTGTAAGTTTGTTACGCTATGCTGTAGGTATAAAGTCTGTAGTTTATCGTCGAATAGTCACTTTAATGGATATATTAAATTTGGATTATATATATTTAACTACAGCAAAAATATTTCTGTCAAAAACAGATTTTGCATAATTATTTTTTTAGTTTTTCTTGATTGATTTGAAAAGTACTGGAAAGTATTACATGGATTCTGAAAGCCTCCATATTAGGAAAACCCGATTTAGTTAATGAAAATTCAAGAAATCGTATACTTTTGTAAATGAATATACATACAAATAATCAAAAATTAGTGAATTAATAGTCTAAATTTTTTAGAAAAATTAAAATTTTAAAATTTCTCTTTGATCTATAAAGTTAACGTATAACTGTATGGCTTAGTCCTTAGTTTAAACAATTTCATACATATCTAATAACCATACATCTAATTTTGTAAACCATAATATTAAAAAATTCTTTCTCCTCTAGAAGTCCCTAAACCTAGTGATATAAAATGCTTATTTTAAATTTATACATAATAGTTATTATTACTTATTGCTAACTTATTTTATTAAGAATATTACATATTACATTATCAGTCTTAATACAATACAAACATGTATTACTATCTTGAATAATTAACCTAATATGGATCACAATAAATTAATATACTTACCATTAAATAAACTGCTTCAAATACAATTTATTACACTCTTTTTCTATACAAATATTTATATTTTAATTATGCGTATTATTCAAAGTAGAAAATGCAGCACTGCATGCTGGTTCATTGGTTACATAATGATTATAATTACTGTAATATTTCATCATTATATTCACATTTTTTTGTCTAGTCGTAAATTATAAGTATTAAGTAGTAGTTGTAGTCACTAGACCTAAGTATACATTTGAAAAATACGTTCAACTATCTCAATTGTTTTGGAGTTATTATATATGGTTTAACACTTATAACTAAAAAATTAATTTGTCACCATTAATCATCTTTTATAAGTTCTCACAGCTTATATATTTAAAAATAAAAATTATTAGTTGCAAGTTAAACTAAATTGAATATACATTCAAAGTTATTAAATTATTGTTTCATTTTAATTGAGAATGTTAATACTGTTAGTGTTAATTATTTTAGTAACAAGTGTGCAAAATATTACGAGTAGAATAAAATTTGAGTGCTTATTTAAGTAGCTCTTTTTACGAGACCAGTAGAATTTAATGAAAGCGCTAAAACATAATATTTCATTGAGTAAGTTGTGTCTATAATTATTCGTAAACTTATTTGTTGGTTCATAATTATAACATAAAACATGAAAACTGAATGCTGTAATTATAATTATTATAGGTACATAATAAAATGAAATGATTTTTTTTTTTTTTAATAACTATTATTATTTTAAGCTCTCTTCGACACAGAAGAACATAATCATATTACAATTCTAATGTAACGATTTAATATAAGTTATAACTATTATACTGTATTTTAATATTATAATATAGGTACTGTTTAAATAATTTGTTTAATTTTCATATTTGTTATGTAAAAATTATAATTACATATTAAAAAATTATAACAACTCTTATTCAATTAAATTATAATTTAAAAAATATATTTATTTTTATTAATAATATCATTGAACTTCTATTACAGGAATCACCAATTAATATTTTTAATATTGCCATTTTAAAATTAAGAAAATTTTTAGGAGCCATCAAAACTTAATGTACATAATTATCAAAAAAGAGGAAATTCAAAATAAAAAATTCAGTTGAAATAAACTTAAATCTTGTTTAATACGCCATCAAAAACATTAATTAAAAAAATTAATTCTTTATCTGCAGCAAGTCAGTTAAGTTCATCTGCAAGCAATCATTTGGTGGCCACATATTAATATTAAGGCGTACTTTAGTACTTAAGTATTTTTAGGGATAACAAAAGAAAATAATAAAATTAATTTATACAATTTAAGGATACTTATAAATCAATAGATAAAATAGTTGCTCATCATATAATATAAATAATAAAATCATTTATTCCAAAACGATTATTGTAACTAAATAAAAAATTCAGCACAAAACATATAGATATTAGGATTTCTAAAAGTTAACAAAATTTAAAAATAATAAAATATAGGTAATTATTTGTTAATATTTTATAACAACATTAAATATTACTTATATAATATACAAAGTATTCTATGAGTATCCCGCGAATTATTGAATCTTAAAAACATAATTGGGTGGGAAGAGGAAATGTGGTACACATTTTACAGATATTAAGATTAACATTCATAGGTGTTTTAATTACAGTGAAGGTCGATTGATATATTATTAATCTGTATATTGTATAAAACTAAATTAAAATAATATACAACAAAATGTATGTTAAATACCGCTTATTCAAAATAGTTAATTCAGTCTGGTCTAATTGCTTAATTTTATACATATAATTAAGTAAATCTGATTATCATTAATAAAGATTACATAATATATATTATTCAATTTGAATGTTTGGTATATAATCAGTGTACTTCATTATTGTAGGACTGACTTAAATTAAAACCAATTTTAAATTTTAAGTCATTTACAAAATAAAAAATATTAAGTATACACAAAATTAAATTTTCAATTGTATAAAAAAATAAATTTTATATACATGATACGAACCTAGAAATAGTATAGACTATGTTTAATTAAAGTTTCTTTCAATAGTTTAACTAACACAAGTATCTATAATATGTCTAATCACAGCACATTATTATATATTATTTAATAACATACACGATCTTATTATACGAGATTAGGTAGGTACACGTATTTATACCAGGCATTAAAATTGTCTTAACTATTTTTATAAGATAAGACGGGTCTGTCTTTCTGACATATAATCAAAGATAGGCACTGAAATTTCAATCTTCAGAAACAAAATCAATAATCCGCAGCTCATTTCAACGATGGCATCAACCATTTACATATCATCGTTCATCAACTCACGCAAAATGATTAAGCAATTAAACTACACGAATTGTTCTCAGTGCGTTGCATACTCATTGTAAACCATGGCTGAACAAATGAATAACCATATGAAAACAAGAAATCCACCTGACTATAAATTAAAAAAGAAATAATAATTTATTTTCTGACAAAATCAGTGCTTAAAAAAATTTTAGCAAGCTTTTTTTATTAAAACTATTATTCAATCACCAAACAGTTATTTATTTGTTAAATATTAAGATAATATATGAAACCCAATACAAAAAGATTTTTCTTCTAAAAAGCATTTTCTTATATATGTTTAAAATTATAAGTTATTAAATTGTAATCATCGGTTACCTTTTTTTCATTTAAGAAATATAATGTTTCAAAAATAAAATTAATAAGAGTATGATGAGCCACTAAAGTTAAAATATGGTTGAAATGCATTAGTTGATAAAATGATATCACTAAGTGTTAATACTTTTTTTATTGATATCGTTTTACATTTATAATTTAATTCAATTTAACATCAGAAAGTATTTTTATAACTATAATGATTTACTATTAAACTTTACATGGTATTATAAAACGATTTTCTTCTAATAAGATGTATACGCCGGGGTAAAAAAGGTTCGTATAAACAATTTCATGAGAAATCATGTGACGATTAAGTATAAGATTCATATAGTCTAACAAGTATACGGTCTCAAAAATCAATCTGAGCTTTAAAATAAGACTATCTCAACAGACAAAAGTTAAGATAATATAATTGCTTAATTGTATTTTTTTGCTATAATATTTTTGATCAATTAAATGACATTAAAATAAATATCGCGTGACCAAAATGTCGCGACTAATTATCGGTATACTTGTAAAAATTATGCCAAATTGATATTTTTAGTTAAGAGTTATTTTATAAAAAAAATCTCAAACATATAGTACACAAATTAAAACTGTATAAGCTATTCGAATTTAAACCACTAATAAAAATAAATATTATACATACTTTTTTAGTTAATACGAATGTTTTGGCACACATCAATATCATAAAACCAATTGTACTTAACATTACAGCTATTGCACTATCGTCAAGACTTTTCGAGTGAACATTTATGGATGCACTTGAATTTTCTTTGTGGAACCACATAGCTTTTATAAACCACGGAACACCCAAACAAATTAAAACATCAAATGTTGATGAACTTAGTGCAGTACATAAAGCCATAGTTCCTTGTCCTAAAATTAATATAATACATTAATTTTTTTTAATTGTATTGTATACTTTACAATTTATTAAACCTTGTCTTGCAACTGCTATACTAGACACCATTTCAGGTACACTCATACCAATTGCTAATAGTGTAATGCCCATAACTGAATCAGGAATTGAGAATTCATTTCCTAAAATTGATTTTAATATTCATTTTATTAATAATTTATGCAATTAATAAAATATTTATAAATAAATAATTCTGTAATGTTTTAGTGTTATAGAGCACCAATTTAAACATAATTCAAATTAATCATACAAAAATAATCAAAATTATTTATCACAAAGTCACATGCATAGTTAATGATGATACAACATTTCTGAAAACAATAAAATATTATCTTTATTTAAAACCTCTTGAAATGCCTCTCATTACTTTCAATTATATAGTATACAATATAGCAGTGGTTCCCAACTTATGAATCGTTGATCATAAAATACTAAAATTACTAACATCTACATTTAAAATGAAGTTAACGTACCTAATATTTATAGTTAAAAAAATATTATTATATAATAATATTGCCAAAATTGCACTAAGAAACTTGATAGGCTTTCCACAATATTCTGTGTAAATAATCACTTTAATGTTTTTTGTTTTGTTTTTTTTTTTATATAAATATAGAAATAAACTAAATATCGAGAGTAATTTAAGGCTAAAACTATCCAGTTTCAATTCAGATATTAACCCTATAGTGGGGGCTAAGCAATGTCAAAAATCTCATTAAATTATCTAACGTATAATTAGGTTTAATAACATTTTTCTTAATAAACTATTGTTTTTTTATCAACAGAATGAATAGTATGTTTTCCTAACAATATATATATATATATAAATCTAATATGTATACGTATATATGTGTATTATTAATGAGCTTCAAAGATTTTTTTACAAACCGCTACAATATGATAAATTATACTGTGCCGAAGATAGAAAACTCTTTTAAGATTTATTTAGTTTTATATTAAACAAATTTATGTAATTGTATCATCATAAGAACTAAACAATTTATTTAGGATTATAAATAATTTAAAAACCTCAATAATCACTATTAAACATTTATTTTAAAAGTATAAACTTTGAAATACAAAGAATTAAAAGAAATGTTCAGTATGGCAATACGCATATTATTCGGAAAATTATTTTTTTATTCCAATTATTATTTATCATCGGACAGTTCCACAATTTTATAAAAAGATTCAATAAACATATATAATTATATAAAGTATTAAAAGTACTTATCTAATTAATAAAAGTTAATTTTTTAGAATTTTCGTTTTATTTATGTATTCTTAACGCTGAAAAAAAAGTTAAAATGGAGTTAATTCTTAATCAAATTGTTATTTTTGAGACAGTATTGTGCAATGGTCATACAGTTGGCCATGACATACGTATAGTCGTCGGTTCAAATCTCGGTACTGTGTAAAAATAATACTTTGTATTACCCTGTTGTCGTTCCGATTACTTTATCCTGCCACTATCAGACCTACTCCAATGACATTAACGTCTACACACATGAAAATAATCTTCCTTTAGAAGGGGATAGTAATACGCTAGACACAATTTACCCCTTCCATGGGATAAGACATTGATAAATACAAATAAAGTCGTTTCAATTAAAAAAAAAAAAAAAAAAAAATGTTATTTGAAACATTGTGAACAAAAATATTTTTTTCTTCACCATAATGTGGCTACTAGTGTTTAAACCAAAATTATGTGTTGTTTTTTTTTTTGCTTAAAAAACACACGAGAAAGGTATGTATTAGTAATAATCGTATGGTAATATACACCCAAATTTCTTCTATTTATTTATTTCTATAACATCAATAGGTAGTGAGTATTATTTTTTTATAATATTCTTTAGATTAAGGTTCATATTTCAATAAATAAACATTTTAACATTTTAAGACAATCTTAAGTATGACTAACATTTTAATAATTTATTGTAGATAATTGTTTATTATTATTATTATTATTTATGTTTGAATTTAAAAAATAAAAATACTGATGTTCAATAATATTATATTATCTTAAATGGTTTTTCTATAAAATGCTCACCTATAATTGTAATCAATTCTACAATGACAAATGATCCACATCCAATCCAAAATATACACATAAACATGGTAATAGGTATCCAAAAGACTCTATCTAGACTATCACAGCTAGGAACAGTCACTTTTAAAATTAAGACTATAGGCCATATTACTAATTCTTTGATTTTTAACAGTTGATCACGAAGTCTGTCCTTCCACTTAGGTAAAATAATATGCTCTTGTACTAGAAATCCATTCTCTGAAACTCCTAAAAGGTTTTAACATGCATATTTATCTATATTGGCAAATACTTATTTATATATTATTACTGTTCGTCTGTTCAATCTACAAACTTCACATGCCAATTTACCATTTAGAGGAAGTATCGGCTGATTTTCACTGCATTCTTCAAACACTTTGTCTTTTTGTTGAGAAATATATTTAAATATTTTTTCAAAAAATGAGCTATAAGAAAGAACTGTTGGGGATTATTGACAGCCACGAAAATAAGAAAAATAGATTACTTACTTAATAAGTATACGATGTAAACTATGATTAATATTAACGCTTCGTAAGCATAAACCTTGTTATCAGCCAATGACCAAACTAATAATGATATAGTTAAAAGATACATCAATACATCACGAGTGATGGGCCAATTCTCCAGGTGTATGTTCTACAAACAATATTTCATTATATTATTTATATATATATATTGTCGTACGTATTGTATTATTAAATCGTATCGTATCAAGGTATCAGAATTCTAAATTTATGATTTTGCTCAGATTATTAAAAAAAAAAAACATATACCTTATGATCAGCCATAAGTACACAAAGTCCTGGAACTAAGAGTATATTAAATAAGCCAGTGCCGACTACAGTGCCGATTCCGACATCGCCTTCTGTAAAAAACGTAGCAAGTATATTGACGAATAGTTCAGGACATGCCACTGCTGCAGCCATTACAGACGCTCCCGCAACATCCTGACTCAACTTCATCCCTTAAAAATTATTGAAAATCATATCAAATTACATCATATGAACACTATTATAACTTATATATTTAGAGTAATTATTTCACACTGAATACTACTAAAGATTAAAGTTATACTTTTTTTTTTCAATAATACTTTTAATAAATTAAAAATAAGTACATACATACAATTTTATATTATTTTTTTTTAGTTTAATTATTGTTAATAAAAGTCTATTTATCCAATCTAAAATTTTCAATTGTACATAAAAGTTTTTATATAGGGGCTTATCTAGGTTTAAGATTATTGAATTTAAATTTATTTTACTACCTGTTCAAAAACTAAACATTGATAAATGATAATGATCTACGGTGTTTGTTTATGGTAAAACTTAAATTACATATATCTATCTATAAAATATCTATGATGTACGATGACGATACAATTAATGATGAAGTAGGCAATACATTTAATAATGTGGCATAATTTTAGCAATTCTACAATAATTTATATAATAGACTTTCTAACAAATTTTAAAAAGTTTAAATACTTTAAATATTCACCAAATATTTATGTTAACATTTTCTAGGCATGATATAATTTTGGTTATTTTTAAGCTATTTACTTTTTCAAATTCAATCATATGATCAATGAAATTCTATTGTTCATATTATATATATAAATATGTTGTGTATTTAATTGTAGTATGTACACACATACAACTAAATAACTTCTGTATAGTATTTTTAGTTTATAAGTTATAACCAATAATAACGATATTACATTATAGTCTTATTTGTTGTATTATAATTTTTACCAACAATATTATATAAACTTATTTCATTTTATAGTAATACTTATTAAAAGAAATAAAAATAAAAATAGAAAATATTATTATTTAAATAAATAAACAACTGTATTATTTATTGATTAAAAATATTATGTTGTTACATCTTATGTTTTTTGGTATGTTTATATTTATAAAATAAATAAATAAATACTTAAATATATCATAAATACGTTCAAGCAGTTTTATATTTAGACCTAATAAGATTATTAATTATCATAGCTTTAAATACAATAGCTTAATCTTAATAGTAATTACATTATTACAATATAATAAATATCTATTTTTAAAATACAATTATTGCTTAAATGTTTTAAATAGATGGTCATGATTATTTTATGAATATGTTTACTAAAGTATTAAGTTCTATGTTGTATTGTTTTTTAGATATAAAAATAAGAGAAACCGTTTTGAACTACTTTAAAAAAATACTGCTATCACTTAGCACTATATCAGTTATGCAATATAACACACAAAGACCATGAAAAACCTACTGAGTTGTCTGTTAATTGCTTTATAAATTGTACATTCAAAGTCTAAATAAATTGATAATGTATTCTTATAATCAAATAACAGTAATACAATCTACTACTGGTTTCATTTATTACATTATTGTTCTGAATAAATAACAAAAAAATTTCGGTTTTTACTGCAATGATTTAGCAACAACAAAAATAAATAATAATATAATAAAGCAGATAAGGACTTTCATGTAATAGTTTATTTATAGAAATGCAGAATGTTATAGATACCTATTATAAAGTTGAATTTCGATAACTTAAAGTTAAACGTTTTTATATTATTTTCATTAAAAGAAAATAAAATAATTTATAATATTTCATTTTCTGTAGAAATAAAATAAAAATTGAATACACAGTTTACTTACTTTGAGAAATTATATGAATGCTTGGCACCAAATAACGATTGCATACTACTCCTAAAAATAGAAATAAGTACAAAGCAACGATAGAAGTACACACTATGGTAAGAGAGCGTTCCTCAAAAATAAAAATCTCTTCAAAAAACGATTTTTGATTTTGATTTTCCGTTTTATTGGTTGATAATAGAACGCGACTGACATGTTTAATATCTGAAATTTATAAAATAAATTTTCGTTTTCATTTTTATTCTATTCTTATGTTAAAAAGTATAAAAACTTTTATTAGATTAAAGATTTTATAACATACCCGATTCGTGTGAAATTCGAGTATATGACTTCGAACAATAAAATATGAGGGCAAATATCGATAAAATAATTGAACAAAGTTTTGATTTCCAGTTTTTATAGTGTACTACTCGTAAATAATTCTCAAATGTCACCATACTTATTTATGTTTCTAGATTAAAAAATATATATATATGTATAAAAAACATTTTCATCATCTTAATTTTTATTTAAGATGTACAAGTTAAAAATTCAGTTAATTGTATTTTAATGGCATACAGTTAATTATCAAAATGTAAATATACACAGGGTTTTTTCTCTCAAATTTCACATGACAAATATGATAAAGGTTATATTGGTTTTTCAGAGGTCTAGATTCGTAATTTTTATGGCATGCAACATTTTTGAAATTTATGTGTTCATAGTTTATAATCTTTCAGAAACAATATTTTTAATTATTACAGCTATTAATAAATTAATACGTCAACTATAACATAACTATGATTTTATATACTATTTCTTAAAGTGAAGTATGAGAAGTATCTGTAGAGAGTTTTACATTAAGTTGAAACTATGTTTATTTCTACAAATTATTCTATTTTAAATTATAATAGTGAAGATTGTGATTACCTATTATTATTATTTATAATGATAATATATAATATATTTTAATTTTTGCAATAATAAGTGAATACAGACACTTGAAAACTATGAAAAACATTGACAATCAGGCATAAAATAAGGTGCATAGGAGTTGTTCTAATGCTACAAAATAAGATTTATCTAAATGTTAATTTTTATATAAAAACAATACCCATATTCTTGATTTGATTAGATAATATAGATATCTGAATATCTCATCAATAATAATTAATCAAAGATATAAAAAAATATTCATATATTGCGCAGTCAGTCTGCAGTTGTAAGCAATTCAAAAAATCCATTTCTTTTATGCTGTTAAAAAATAATCAACAGTTTTCAAATACATGTTTCTAACAGAAAATAAATGTTGTAATGCTGTTTGTTTAAATTTTAATATGAATACATAATATAGTTTTTCTGTATCACTTTTCGTATTAAGATTTATTTGGTCCTGTTGAAATTGATAAACGAACGAGATAAAAAATATATTTCTTTTTAAGAATAAAATGTCCATTTTAAATGTAAATAGATACCAAGCGGGCATATCCTAGGTAAAAAGATACCTACTAAAAAATAATAATAATTTACTAGTGTACACAAAAAATTACTATTTATTAAGTAGGTAACCACTATTACTTTGTTAAAATTACAAAAAACGTATGTGCACTATAATAATATAGTACTTAATTTTTTAATAACAATAAACTTTAAAATCTTACCTATAAATTTGATAGTTAATATAGCTGTCTTAAAAATGCAGGTGGTTAGGTCAAAGCGCAGTTCGTCACTGGTTTAATTACTAATATTAATATGAATAATAGAAATCAGTGTCTAATAAACTATCATAACAGAATATACGTCATAACTTGATAACAAATCGTAAATACAATAAACATTAATCAACAATATAAAAAATTAAATAAGGATATCACTTATTCACTTACAATTCATGATTTATAATGTGCAAGTGAAGTGTAATGATAAAAATATAATTTAAAATATTGTAATTTGTATAAATTACAATTTAAAAGGTTTAAAAATGTATACATGGTATTATGGTAATATAAATATAAATCTCAACGTATAAGTATTATTATTAATTAGAATGATTATTTACGTATTGAGAATAAGATAAGGCGTGTTACTACGACTAGGTATTAATGATCATTTATGGAATTAACAATAAATAAACAAAGGAAATATTATTATATCACATTAATTTTATCCCGATAAGAATGTAACTATAGGATATAATATTATATTTTGATAGTGTAAAATAAAAAAAAATAATTATTGTTATTTTCTAGGTGTGCCCAGTATTGTACAATGTAAAATATAATATATAATGTAAATTATATTAATATTAGGCAATCTTTTTGGACCTTGCGAGTACACGCGTTGAAGAGCACGAATTAATTTTATTGCAGTATCACGTAGGCGCTAATTCGAGGCTATATAATTTATGGTTTCAAAAATATCACTGTTAATAATCGTTTGGTTAAAAAAAAATATTTATTGTTAAAAATTATAATAATATATTACCTAAAAAAAAAAACCGTTAATCAATAAAATATTATTTTAAGCTTATTTCCGTAAATGCATCAAAATAAAATATTATATTTTTACTGTAGTTGGTATATTATATTCATGTTTTATAATATACAAATGACTATTGTCTTATTCAGACCTTTACTCCTGTTTTCCAAACAGAGGACAATACAATACTACTGTCACTATAATGAACTATAATGTGGCATACACAACTATTTTAGTATGTTATTAATTATATAAGTGTATGTTTACATACATGTACATACATGTTATACCCAAGATTATGCGCTTTTGATGTTCAACATACCTACACAACTAACAAGATTAAAAAGTTGCAGTGAAGATTGAAAAAGCAATAAAATTAGTCAGATAAACAATAATTATTGTTTCGATGATCCGTTGATATTTTTTTTACATTAATATCAACAACATAACTTCGATTTCTATTAATTATATAAATTATAATTTGATTGAATGGCAATAAATTATTTAAATAGGCAATAGTACTAATTATCATTTATCAATATAATTATAATATAATACACAATATGATAACTCAATAAAACTCATAAATATTAAATTATAATTTATATCTTTTCAATCTAACAAAATTAAATTTAATCCATAAAGGTCTATTTTAAAGATTATTAGGGGTAATAGTGAATAAAAATAATTCATGCACTTATCTGCTCTAAAATTAAGCACAATTGTAGGAATAGGCTAATAATAATCAATAATCATATTGTTATAGGTATATGTTTCAATAGTTTGACATTTTGTTTAAATTATGTAAAGCTATTTGAGTTACCCGAAAACTTATATATAGTTGTGCATATTAAAATGTTAGGTAATATGTTAGGTATGTAGTAAGTACCTAGTAACTACTATGTTATTATAATTTATGTGTAGTGGCGTATTTACATGTGATTTTATATGAATAAATCTTCTAAAGTCATCCAACTATCCAAGCTTTTTTTTAGCTTGAATGAGTACGATATTCTTATAAATGTATACTATTGATTAAGTGAAAAAAAAACTAAATTAATTACCGTTGCTAGGATTTTATTAATTCCTTAAAAAAAAATGTATTTATAATTTAAGAACTTTAAAATATGAACTTAAAATGTTTTTTTTATATTATAATTCATAAAACAATGGAATTGTTATTTAATATTTATTTTATTGATAAATGGGTTGACCTGTTTTAAATTAATATTTAATACAATCAATTTACATATTATTAAATTTAAACTGAGTTTATTATAAAATAAAATATAAACATTTGTTATCGTGTGATATTTAAATGTTGACTTATGATGGTTCCATTAGATTTGAAGTATTGCTCTAATCAATGGAACAAAGAAGTGTTGACTATTTGTTTATGTTACATATCAAGCAATCAACATTATTAGTGATGTTATAAAATATGACTACACTACTGAAGTTATTTCGTACTTTATTCATCATATTTACCAAAAATGCGTGTTTTACTGTTTTAGCATCTTCTTTAACTTCAAAAACCCCAACTTTTTTAAATCATCCCATACTCATATAAGTATACTGAAATAAATTAAGAGGAGTTTACCAACTTAAAATTTTTTAAAGTTTACAATAAGCTTTTTAACCATAGAGAAGATAAAATTACTTTTAAACTCTGTGACACTATTTATTCTTTATCTAGAAAACAATAATAGGCATCTATGGCTATTGTCTAACATTATAGTTTTATCACTTTAATGTAAGATACATCTATGAGTTAATACCTACCTGCAATTACATTTTATTTTTTATAAAATAATTATTCTTTATATATTTCTTTTAATAATTAGTATTTTATATAATAAAATATCATATTCTCGTATATTATGTTACTTCAACATTTTACAGTTCAATTATATACCATTCTATCATACCCTTAAATGTGTACGTTTATTTCACATTTTAACGTAGGTATATTTAAATTTGGTACCTACCTGAAATATTTTACGTTAATGCTAAAATAATTTCTTTTAAAATGTTATATTTCACTAGAGTTTTACTTTTTATGTAATTATTGCCTAATTTGTACTACTTATAATTGAATCCTATGTATTACAAAACTATCCTCATAATTTGCTAAAAAGTTTAATTATGATGGTTTGTGATAATCAAAAGTTAATGTCAATTATATAATTTTGTATAAATAATATATTTATGGAAAATGCTATGTTTTAGGCAAAAATTAAATTAGTTTACATTAAAAGTTAAATGTATAACTTAAAAATAGCAATATCAAAAAAAAACATTGAAATCAATTTTAACAAACCCATCACAATAACCCACTCGATACTAAGTACTTAATTTGACTGTATAGTATAGACTATAGAACGTTACCCACTTACCCACATTTTTAAAATTTAATATTTATGAAATAATTTATGCCTTAACTTTATTATTAATAGAAAAACTATCTTATTACTTATTAATTATTACTTATTATTTATTAGTAATGAATTATGTAGTATGCAATATAAATGTATTACTATAAATTAGCACGCACCTACTTATTCTATTTTATATTATGACACATAAGTTACTTATACATATTACATAATAGTATAATACATATTTTAATCCATACCTAATAATATTGATGTTCTTACATTTACAGGAGTTGTATAAAAATATATTTTATAAAAGCTAGACAAATGAAACATTAATCAGAAGATAATATGATTTCTATCACGGCATTTGATATTATAGCAAAATCGTTTAAAATACGTAATGATAAGCCTGTAATCGACGATTATATATTCCAATGCCACTACAAGCTAACCACCAATATTTTATTAACCTTCTGTCTATTGGTTACATCAATCAATTTAATAGGTTAGTACTTATTTAAAAATTATTAGGACTATATTAAACATAAAATTATGTTAACAATAGCTATAACATATGAGACTAAGAGCAATGAATTAATCGCTTCACTTAGAACCTAAAATAGGTAACAGTTTATACAATAATATCAACATGATATATCTAAATATAAAATTATTTTTATAGGCATAACAAGGATTTAGAAGTTATATTAGCTTAAATCCTAGAAAATTAAAGTTAAGGAGTAAAAATCAGAAAATAATTCTGAACAACAAAATAAGAATGTATATCTATCCCATAGTAATTATTAAACACATATTATAATATATTATAATATTGTATACTCCTATATAGTTAGAAGCGAATATTTTCAAAATATTATTGATATTATTCTCTTTCTATGTTTAATATAACTACAAATCACTGAATCTATTTTATAACAGTGCTTATCTTAAACGCTAAGTTACGCTAATGTGTACGTTTTGATTCATTTCATAAAAGAGAAAATCCTGTCATATTGCATATTGTCATACGTTGCTTCTTGTGTACAGCATAACTTGTCGGAATAATGCTCCAATTTCAAACTTCGGGGGTGGTTTTCGATGGCAAAGTGAATATCCTTGGTGAATTATAGAAGTCAAAAGTAAAAATTTTCCAACAGTTTTCAAAAAATTCGAGAGAAAAACAAAAATAAAGTGACGGAAAACGGGAATTTTTACGAAAAACCAGTTTTCGACCAAATCGACAATTTATATGGTTGTAACTCAAAAACTAATCACTGTAAATAGTTGAAATTTTCACGAAATGTTAATATTAGTACTATCTATATACAGTTGAGTTTTCAAAATATTTTGAAATTTTTTGAACCTATTTTAGGCAACTGAAATTTTCGATTTTTCTGAGAATTTTTTTTTTGAAGTGTCGGTAAAAAACATAAAAATGTAATATCTAACCTAACCTTATGAATTTTTCTTATTGTAGTTCAAAAAAAAAATAGTTAGCCACAATTTTTTTTATAAGCGTTTATAGTTCAAATTTTTATGAAACATATGTCAAAATCACGAAAATGTATAGTTGAAAAATCATAAAATTTGTTGTGTTTATATCTAAGGTTAAAAAATTCAACACTAAGTTTTTCATATATTTTCTTTCACATAGCTATAAAGAATACTCGAAACATCATAATGGAAAATTTGTGCGTTTGAATTTTAAATGTTTGCGAAATCGAGTTACGATTAAGATTTATCTTCAAACGAAATTAAATATTTATTATTATTCAAAAAGTATAAGTCGTGGATACTTAAAAGTTGTAAATTTCACCAGTTATTTAGATAGGCATTTTCTTTACATGATTTAATTTTCAAAATATTTCGCTTCTTTTAATGCTATTTATTGGCATTTGTAATATTCGTTTTTGTTTATTTTATTTTTTATAAATATCGATAAAAAATGTTTGGCCTAGTCAAAATACTTGAAAATGTAATACAAAGTTACTCATAAGTTATCCTCTTAGTGATTCAAACACTATAAGAATACATAAGCACAATTTTTTTTTATTAGTGTTTGAAGTTCAAATATTGACTAAATCATGAATATTTTTGCAAATTATTTTGTAGGTATACCATACATTTTTTGTATATAAGTAGCTAAGAGTTGAAAATTTAATACAAGATTTTTCATACGTTTGGCTTACAATAATTATTAATTTTGTTTTCATCTTTATAAAGGAAATCCTATAGAATGCATAACGAATTTATCAAAAAATGCAGAGATTAATAAAGTTATAAATAGTTATTGCTGGATGTCGAATTTATACACATATAATAGCAAAACAGAATTCCGTCTACCGGGTCTACGTAATATAGAAAATAATGAAAAAAATATTAGGTTTCATTCATACTATAAATGGGTACCATTCATGCTGTTCCTTCAAGCTATGACATTTTATGTGCCCCATTGGATATGGAAAATATGGGAAGGAGGAAAAATACGCATGATCACAAGTGACATGAGGGGATTTTGTGAAGGTTCTTATGAGACAAGACGTTTAAAACAGAATAGATTGGTTTGTATTTTAAACAAAAAAGTATAAACAAATACACATTATATTATGTAGTCTATAATTATTAATATATTTAAGCCATAAATATAACATATTATCGAGGATTTTAATTCACTGACTTTTACATAATTTTATTACTCGACATTTTATAAAATATACCAAATATTTTACCTTCAATTTTAATTATATTCTCAAATCGTATAATAGTTTTTATATTGATATTTACATATCATATATGATATTATAATAATTAACTATTTTAATTCAACCATATTTTTCATCGTGATAATCTAAAATATATACTACCTAATTATAAATGGATATAATTTCTTTATGGACTTATGGTCTATATAACAAAGCGACAACAATTAATTTCAAAATTAATAACATTGTAAAAACAATTTTTTAAAGTATAGCCTATTACGCCCTATTTTTCAAAATATAATAAATTTAAGAATTTGTGGTTATTTTGATATACATAATTTGAAGTATTATTTTTTTTAATAAAATATTAAATATTACTATGATTTTTAAAATTATAGGTACAGTATTTCGTCGAAAGCTTTCATACTCACAATACTTACGCATTCGGTTATATTTTTTGTGAAATAATAAATATATTCAACATTAGTTTCAATATTTACGTTACTCATAAGTTTCTTGATGAATCATTTTTAACTTACGGAATCAAGACGTTAAAATACTATCAACATCCCAATTACGACTTAAATCCAATGGAAATTATCTTTCCTCGACTTTCAAAATGTAATTTTTTCAAATATGGACCATCCGGCACTATTCAAAACGTAGATGCTATGTGCATTCTCACTCAAAACGTTTTAAACGAAAAAATATACTTATTATTATGGATTTGGTTTTTAATACTTGCTATTATATCCATATTTGCATTGATCTATAGAATCGTTATAATTATGCAAATAGTTACGAAGACAACATTATTGATAAATATGTTCAAATTTACAAATAATAAACAAATCGTTTCAATGTTGGTTAATAAATTTCAAGTACGTATAATTAATTATTTTAAATTTTAAATAAATATATTATTATAAGTACCTAGTAAGGTATACGTATAATGTATGTATCTTTATTTTCTGTCTGTCATCACTTTTTGAGGTAGTAAAAATGGTTCGATTTCTAAAAATAGGATGGTTTCTGATAGTTAATTGAATCTAGTTTGTACTTTGGAAGGCTAAAATTGAAAAATTCTTAAAAAATAAATTTCATAATTGGAAAGAACAAAAAAAATTAAGGAAAATGGGATTTTTTACTCAAATTTTCTACAAAATTGATTTTGTTTTTTTTTGATATAACTTAAAAAGGAATAACCATACATTTTTACCTAAATATGTTTTTATTATCGTTTTCTATTTACAATAAAATTTCCAAAATATTTTAGACTTTCGAGCTAATTATAGGCATGAGCAACTTTTAATTTTAAATTTTTTTTTCTATGAATATCGATAAAAAATTATTTATCGAGTAGAAATACTAGAAAATTTAATACAAATTTCCTCATAATAAGTAGTTTATACTGAAACTATTTGATTTATAAACATTATAATATATTATCATTGTATTGGTCCAAAAATCGATTCTAAATTTCTAAACGGAGACGATCTGTTAAGTGTATTTCATGAAATAAATATTTTTTTAATAGAGCTATAAGTATAAGTCATTTATTTTACTTAAAGTATTACAGTAGGTACTATGTTAATATATTTTTTTCAGAAAATATTGCATTTGATGTATTATTAGTATTTAATTATTATAATAATATATATTTATACCATATTGATATAACCGTATTATATCAATTTATTATATATAGCCATATAGGTGGCTCAAATTTAATATTGTGTTTCTGTAAATACCATAAAACAGTAAAAATAGATGATATCTTAAAATAAATAAAATAAAATGTCATTGCGTAATATGGTAAGTAAAATGCATAAATCATAATAATAATATGATTTAAGTACGCACAAGTTTTTTAAGTTCCCACGAAATATGTTTTTAAAATATAACAAAATAATAATCATTGTTATTTAACGTTTAAATAAGTAATTTCGTCCAACTTAAAATGTCTAAGAAAATTAATTATCTGTATATATTTATAAGATTTTAAGGTACGTTTTCTCTGCAGTGTTCAGCCGCGATGTCGAACGCTGTAAACCTATGTATTTTGAATGTGATGCTGCGTCTGGCGACAGTATTGGTCTCGGACAGTCGGACCGATGTACCGCGTCAATGTCAAACGCCAACGTTTGGAGTGTTTGGACACTGCGGCTGAAAGCTGCAGAGAAAACGTACCTTAAAACACCCATAATATTGACCCACTTGACATCTAATATTGTAATGTACAGCAGAGCAGTACCGACTTGCATATTTTTTTTTTTTAATTCCTTGAAATTTTTAAAAAATCCATAATACGAAAAAAAATGATAAATATTTGATGAGCTCTTAATACTGAATTTTTAATATTTGTGTATATTTATAATTAAGAATGATTATAATGATATTGATTACCTATAAGTTTTTAGAATTTACCACGGTTGTAGCGTAATATCTACAACCGTGGCATTTACTAAGATGGCTCAACAATCAAAATTATGAAAAATAAAACTAAACCAAAATGTTTATATAAAAAGTACATCTTCTAAAATAAATTGAATATTTTCGTCTTATTTTATATCAGTTTAAACACTTCAATATTATAATAATTTTATTAATAGTATTTTAATGTTTATTTAATTATCTTACTAATTTCAATACATTAATTTAATACATAAAATATCTAATTTTCGTTCATACAATTTATATTGTATATATGAATATATCACACTAATTATAACTATTGCTCGTTTATTAAATTAATACTT
>VUJU01000621.1:0-91944 GCA_009835225.1 Aphis craccivora | reverse complement strand
TTGTGAACTATCTGTAAAATATTTATATTACTTATTGTACTCGATGTATAGATTGTAATTTTTCATAATAAAGTCAAATATATTTAAAAAAAAAAAAAAAAAAAAAAGGTTATAATAACATCAAATAGTCATTATTCTTTTTGTATATGCGTGATTACCATTGCTATTGCTAAACTGGCAGTTCACTATTTGGTGTACTAATCAAGGATGAGTTTAATTTAATTAAAAATGTTAACATGAAGAAATTAAATAAAAATATTTATCAATTTTTCTTATAAAAATAAATAAATAACAAGAAAAGACACAATTGTCTATCCACATAAAAGATCATGTCAACGTTAGATTGATATGCGTAATAATCAAAAACACAGCGAGACAGTTAAAAAGTAAACTATAGGAAACTACAAAAAAAAAAAAAAAATATATTACAAAAGATAGCGTTGTAACCTAAAATATTTAATGACCCTTTATACTAAAGAATTAAAATTAAAAAAAAAAAGAAAAACAGTATATAATAATCTTAGTCAAAATATGAAAGTTATGATAAATCATTTTTTTTCCCCAAAAAGTCATCTCACAGGCGAAACTTGGTAAGTGTATAATAATATCATTTTTTACATTTTAGCTCCAAATTTTTCTAAAAATTAAAAAATTATATCTATTAGTTTAATACCTATAATCTTATTTGTTTTATTTATATATTTGATATACACTTGGTTTGTTTGCTTGTTCGAAAGTCTCTGTTCTTTATATTGAAAAAATAATTCTATAAAAATAAATACATAAATTTAAAAGCGTGAAAATCCTTGATCTGAGCAAACATTTTTTAAAAAAAAAAAGATGTATGCATTGGATAATTCATAAAAAGTAAACATAGTAAAAATAGTAAACAAAATGTTTCAAAATTTATTTCTCAACTTTCTAAATATTTATTTTAAAAAATCATGATTGCATATTATCTTGATAGATAATTTATATTTCTCTTAACATTTAGTATCTAATAGTTTTTATTAACCAATAAAAACCTTTAAATTCCTAACATTGAAGCAGGATAAATTTCTACAAATATTAAATTATAAATTTTGAATAATGCTTTATTATCATTGATAAATATTTAAAATTTAGACAAAAAAAGTAGTATTTCATGAGATAATCTATCACAAGTATGATACAACTACTTATTTAATCATTAAAAGTATATTAACATTTAAAAGAAAAACTATTCCTTCTATACTGCATAAAAATAATTTTGGCATTCAAAACGTTGAATAAAACAGTTAAACTCAGTTTCACAAAAATTTATAAGGGGAAAACTGTAAGTAAAATAATATTAAAATTACATATATTTATACCTAAAGGTAATCTAACCTAAAGGTATATTAAATTTTCATGAATACAAATTTTCCAAGCAGAAATGGTATAGTAATATTTATTTTACTATTAGCAATATAGTAGATTGAATTAAATTTTGAAAAACTTACATTTTTCATATTATTAATTATTTTAATAATATATATTTATTATTATATTATATACTATTGTTATAAAACAGTTAATGTGGAATTATGTTTAATGGTGTATGTAGGTACTTTTTGCCCCGTTTATTTAACGTAAATTGACGGCATAATAAAATATCTCTTCATGAGGCACTATTATTTTGGGCATTTTCTCATTATATTAGTATTTTTTTTATGTTCCATACACTTCTAAATATAAATCTAAAATGTTAATGTAAATTATGGTCTATAAAATATTTTATTTATTTATTTATTTTCTTAATATAGTAAAATATTAATGTGTCATTCTTATATACTTATCATAATATTATGTCAGCATTAAAATATTTTTTTCTCCTTAATAATAAGTTTTATCATGAAGTTAAGTTTTTAAGTTAATTTATTTTTAACTTTTATTTTCCATTTAATTGCTAATATATTATTTACTTTCTATTCATCAAAATATAATTATGCTCTAGTATCTAAAGAATGTTATTTTCGCCGCTTTTTACTTCTGACATTATCTTTAATTTTATAGTACGTTTGTTTTATTATTATTTAAACTTGTAACAAAACTTAATGAATCACAGGAGTTATGTAATCATCGAGTTATTTCCAATTATTATTTTTTTTATTTTATGGCAGAATATATATTTTTGACATTTAAGTGTATATTCTTGCAACAATAATTATGTAATTTGTGGGTATATTGATGGTTTTATACATAAACTGCTTCTACAGTA
The DNA here is from genome assembly GCA_009835225.1 of Aphis craccivora. Lineage (NCBI taxonomy): Eukaryota > Metazoa > Arthropoda > Insecta > Hemiptera > Aphididae > Aphis > Aphis craccivora. The sequence goes on along the minus strand of VUJU01000621.1, from coordinate 89,705 downwards.
TCGTTTTGGGTTTTTGATTCACCATTGGTAAATGTGTTTATAATTGAAAATTTTTTCAATGATTTCATCAAATAATTATTTATACTATTAGAGTGTTACAATATGGCGATAACTTTTTTCTTCGTCAATTTATTTTATTGAAGTAGTAAAATTAAAACTATACTTTATTATTTTTGTAAGACGTTTCAGCATAGTTTGTTAAAAAGATTTAAAATTTTGGTTTTCAGTTTGAGTTATTGTTGATGTATATTAAAGAATAACTACTGTTATATTAAATAAAATGTTTAATTAAATATTCTGCTTTTTCTCTTTTTTTTTTTAGGGTTATTAAATCGTTTAATTGTCTAGTTTTCTTATATTTATTGAGTACTTTACTTTTTTTCTTTTATCGTGGTTACGTTTTTCATTCCTTCCATAGTTAAAGCCATTTTTTTATTGAAATAATTGCATTTTTTAATTACTTATAGTTCAATTTATTGTACTAAATGTGTGAAAATATTATATTCTTCTTCTAATTAATTCCTTTTTATTATTTGATAATTTTACCTTTTTCATTTGTGTACTCATTACCCTATAATGTATTATAACTACGAGTATTAATTATTAATGCAGGTAACCTACAAAAATAAATGGTTATGATAATTGTTTGAGCATTATATTTATGCTAATTGGCTCGTATAAAACCAAACCATTGCTGGTATGGGTTTGGGTTTTTTCTATATTTATTTTCATATATTTCTCTATTTTTATTTCTGTATTTTTTGTTTTAAAATGCATATTGTAATATAAAAATTATTGTAAATTCATGTGATAATAAAACGGTAATTTTTATCTGTGTGCTGTGGTTAACTCTGTTTCTATTATAAACCATACGATAACAAGGGTGAAAATTTTATTTTTAACAAATGTCTAATTTTTAGCACACTCTATGTCGACCGATAGTTCAATTTCACCCCTATTGCTAACAAAATGTTTCTTTAAACCCGAATTCGTGCCTGGGAAATATTTTTATAAGAACTCAATTTTCACTGCGGCAGTTGACGGTTATACGTCTCTGGGCACTAAACACAAGTGTCTTAATAATACGATAGTTACTAGATAGTTGATACTGTCAACGATGAGGGTTTTCAAATAACACTGTGTTAGATCCAAACGTATTATATTCTGTGACTAAAGGTGAGAGATATCATATTTACGAAAATAAAAGTTTCACATTAAATCGTTGGAGCATAGATATGATTATAAACTTGTCAATCAAAACATTGAAAATGAATTAGTAATAATAATACATTTTTATTAAGACTCCTATACATTCTTATATAATTTAAATAATAATCATAAAATATACTAATTTGCTGAACGAAAAATCAAAAATATGTTTTTTTTTTTTTTAGGAATGAGTTGATTTTAATTAGTTTATGAAATCTTTAGAGTAATTCAATGAAATAATATCAAATATTGAAAGTTACGTAAACAAATAATTACTGTAGTAACATGGACAATTATGTGTGCACTAAAAGATAATAAACGAATACGTTTCGATAGTTGTTAAAATTAAACTGAAAAATATCTGTCCATATAGTATATTATGTAATATACTATATACTGAAGCGTGGTAAATAGTAATGTACTAGTCGAATCCCGTTGGCACGTTCGACATTTCCAATATTCTATTGGCAGCTGTTACTGTTGCTGGGAAAGCAATTTTCTAAACACCTGTATTTGGAAAATACGGTCAGGCGCCTGAGAAGTGGCAGCAGTACATTATAATATAAGATATATCTTACCTATACAACATATACGCAAATTATTGTCACCATAGACAACGAACCGTATGAAATGAATATATTACTATGGTGGACAATATGTGTGTGCCTATCTTTTCGTAGCATCAGAATCATTCTCGTTGTTCAAATAGAAACGGTGCTAGAGATCATAAATTTCTATTCAAATGATACGTCAAGAGATTTCAAATAAATCACGAGATGATATTTCACATTAAATTCGTCCTGTAGTCATTTTTGCTCCGTGTTTTCATTTTATTTTTCCGCGTTTTTATTATAATATTTTTTGTCTCTTTTTTTTTAGTGAACAAATCAACGCTCGGCACTTTTATAAACAAGAGGGTCCCTTACGAGGTTTTTTTTTCAACGCAATTTCCAAAGCCAAATGTTGTGCAAATATTACCAACCGTTCTATAATATCTTTTGTCCTAAATCTAACGAAAGTATATACGTTTCTCTCAAAATTTACAGTTTTCACAGAAAATGTCTCACTCATCTACATTGTCACATTAAGCAATCAACACAGAATTTATATTGTTATTAAATTGAACGTCATTTTTCGTCTGTTGGTATCATATAATTCCGCTCTCACAATGTGACACTCATTTAATCCTTTTTAGGTCCTTCATGATAGATCTACTACCTCCGGTTTATCTTAATAGCACAGATTATGGTGAATTTAATAACTATTTAGTTCTAAAGTTTTAACTCAAGAACTCCGTCGAACTTCATCATATTATAATCCACGTGAAATACAATTGAAAATCTATTTCTATTGTGATCATTGATAATTAATACCGTAATTTATTTATTTAAGAGGATAATATTAATTTTATGAAATACGTTAACGTATAAATAAAACAACTTAAATTTCATAGTTTTAGTTGAGTGTAGAAACCTAAAATTTATAAATGTCTGATAAAATAAGTTTATTATTGAATAGTTATATCACCTTCACTCCCTATATCACACAAAACTTTCTGAAATATTACCTTAAAATTTAATTAATACCTAACATCAACTATAATTAAAAACAACTACTTCCTAAGTGTATTATTCAGGTAAATATTTGGATTAATAAGTCACCTAAGATGTACAGGTTCGTAATAAAATACAAGAATTCAAATTTGTATCTAAAAAATCAAAAAATATTTTTATCAAACATAATTATCAAATTATCGAACTGCTTTAAGAATTTTTTTTAATTCAAATGTGCATTTAATACATAAAAAATACAGAAATGCATACTATAATATGTATAATTATATATATAAATAAAAATGTATTATTTTTTAATGAAACTTACACGAATAAATATTATAGTCAAAACCACTTACCCTTTGCCTTAGGCTTGCTGAGAAGCTTAATAACTATATCATCATAAGCTTTTTCTTCTGCCACGCCCGAATCTTTTACTAGTTTTTCCTTTGCCGCAATACATATATTGTATCTTGGCATCAATTTCTCTAATTCTTCAAAAGCTTTAATGCCATAACTGGACTCTTCGTAAATAATTGATATGTAACTCCAGCCAAGTCTTCGAACAATTTCTACCATTACCTTTACTTGATAAAGATCTGAAGGTATAGTTCGCGTGAAGTACTCAAACCGTTGTTTGTTACTTAGTTCAGGACTTGTTGACCAAAACGAGACCTGAAAAAATATAATTAAATTGTATGAGAGTATAAAAAAAAAAAATTAAAACGATATTATTAATAGATAACGTATAGAAAATTGATTTATTTTTAATTTTAAGTGATATTAAAAAATTAAATATATTAAATACAAATTTCATCGTGAGTTGTTCTAATTGAAATTAAAAAATATATCGTAAACACACGGTGACAATTTTTATTTATAAGCATTTTAAGTGCACAATTTAAAGAAATTTAATATTCCAAATATAAATAATGATATTAGTTATTTTATTGTAATTCAGACTAATTATCTACAGGGACTTGAAACTTTTTGTTATTATATATATTATTATTCTCAATACATGATGAAATGTTTTAATATACTCGTATAGGTTCAAATCACTAATTTATTCATATTGCTCTAGCTAGAAAATGTTTTTAAGGTTGAAAGTATAATGACAACATTTGGATAGTATACATTGTAAACAAAATTTTATTTTAATAAATTAGAATTAATAATGATAACAATGTGCTTGCTACTATGGAGCCGATTAATTAATAAATATAGTCACGATATAATATAAGGCATTGTTCCTAAAGTGACGTTAAGACGACGTGAGCTTTTTAATATAATAACTTGAGCCAATTTCATCATTTTTCAATTTAGATTTACATATAACACAAGTTTAGGGTATTTAGAGCACAAACTGTTCATCGGTTATGTACCTATAATTATAAGTTGACTTATATTAATATAAGCTAGTAATATTCTACGAAATAATATAATTATAACTATTATACAATATTCTCTAAATCTGCTCATTTTTCTCATTAATCCTCTGGGAGGTCAAGACTGGGGTCGAAAAACCTGAAATCTCCTTCATTCACACAACTTAAGAGTCATCCCTTTTGTATTTTGAAATTTGAAGTATTATGTTAGGTATTTATAATGTTTAAAAATAAAATACGTATGTGGAAGATAAAATATATAAAACTATTTTATGTACATGAGAGTTGTGATTGTTTTTGTTAAAAAATAGTTTAACAATTACTAATGGAAAAATAAATCACTAATATCAAAATAAAATATATATAATCGAATGTCTATAGAAATATAGGATGTCAGAACTAATTTGTTCAGAATCGTTTTTCATCGTATGCAATGATTTATCATCGAATTCAAATTTAACACATCCATTACTTCGACCTTATCAATTACAATGTACACTCAAAGAAACTATACAGCAGAAATGTTTTCCTGATTTTTATTTTTAAAATCTTAATAGTTTATTACTATAAGTATATAAAGGTATTTTAAAAACAAAAATAGTTAATTACATAGTCATTTTCAAATCAGTTTTAAAAATACCCAATTAATGTGTTATATATTACCTTCTATAATATTGACTAAAATGATGGTTATCATCTATTAAATCCATTTAAAATGAAGTATTATATAATTTTTATATCATTATGTAGGTATTTACAATTGTTTTAAACCAATTTATACTGAATTTCTAAAGTATATAAACAATTTAATCCAATCAAAAAATATATATTAAATATATAAAAAAAAACAATAATAATTTATTTATCAATACAAAATAACCAATTGGAAATATTTCAAACAGTTAAGAAAATTAGTAACAAACGTGATAACTTATCAAATGTACCTATATAAGTTATATGTTGAACATTATACAGACATCAATATACGTTTTCGAGTATTTATATAAATAATGAAATCGAATAATTTACTTATACGAGTATTATATACTTAACTCTAAGAAATGTTGAATTGAATTTTTTTTTTTATTTAACATACATTTTTATCAAATAGGTAATAGATATACAAGAATATGTTCAAGAATATGTTACTTTGTTTACTTGTGAGATAAAATTTAATATTTTAATTTATTATTATAATATAATATGATGGTTTAGGGGATCTATTATTTAAATTATTTTATGATTTCTTAATCCTATATCAGTATTCCAGTACAGTCATAGTTTCGTTTAAACTATATGTATTTAATTTAGACACATTTATAATTGCATTTTCAAGAAAATGTATTTATGTATAAAAACAAATTGAAAATGAATGAATTATACAATTAGGCATTATACTAATATAAAAGTCTTAAAAAAATAAATAGTATAATATTTTTAATTATAACTTAGTTTAATGTAACGTATTTGTCAGAAACGCCAATAACCGAAGCATTTGAGTTGTATAGACTATAGATAAATAAAAAAAGATCATAAATCAAGTGTGCAATTATTGATTTTAGTAAGCTAATAATTGAATGTAATCAATAATAAAAAATAAATTACAATTTATTAGTTTGGTTATTAAAAGTCATTAATAAAACGGCATTTTAAATTATACATAATTTTATAACTATTCATATTTTATATTAGGTATAAATAACTTTCAAACAGATAAAAAAAAATCAACCTTCAATATAAAATTTACATTGCATTTTTTACACTTGAAAATTTATCCTTATATCCTAGTGTAGCTATTATTATAAAATAAATATAAACCTAAAATAAATATTTTTAATTAATGGTTTCTGAATTAATTAAAATATTAAAATATTACAATAATTATTTTAACTATATTTTAATTTGTACACAAATATTATACTGCACTTTGAACTTTTTGAATAAATTCTAATTCTAATCTTTAATCTTATTATAAAATTATAAATAGGTACATAACGTTGTAATTATTTAATATAATGTGTACAAGTAAAACATCCAACAATAAATGATGAAAAAAAAAATAGAGGACGAAGAAAAATAATTTTTAAAAGTCATTGTTATAAATATAAAAAAAAACACTGTTATCTATTGTTTATACTTTTTGTAATTTTATAAAATCTCAGCCTATTATTTTTCATTTTTTTTTCTGCAACACAAAGAAAAGTTTAGTTGTTCAGAATAATTGTATAACTTTTAGATAGTAGGATGTAGTATAAGTACTGTTATTACTTTGAATACTCTTTATCAAACGATGATCGTTTCTACAATTCCGTTAACTTGTATTTTATTATAAATAAAAAATTATTGTCATCCCATCAATATGGTTATTTGCACTTGATTAGACTGTAAGTTCTAATGTGTCGAGACGATTTGTTTTCTTGTGCGCGAATGTTTCGAACGCACTCTGAATAATAACTTTCACGGAATAATAAATTATTTATAATACAATTAAACATATGTAAATATATACATATATTTTTATTCGACACACGCGCACCCACGGTTATTCCCTTACCACTCATTCTGACAGTTACGAAATTCCGGAATGATAAACTATAAGATTTTTTTTCCTTAACAATAAATAATAAAAACAATCGTTTACGAAAAAATATTTTGTGTCATGTGGTAAGGTTCAAATAACGCGAAGTGCTCGGTTACATCATATTGTGTGGTTTTGTGTTTTATTATTATATTCCCATTTTTCCTCTCGGTAAGAACCGAAAGGCAAAAAAATAAAACCAGCAAACGGACAGACGTGTATGTGTATTTATTTATTTTTAAAGATGGAGAGAATAGAGCGGCTTTTATAGTATACGATAAAAAAGAATCTCGTTGTGACGGTGATGACATCTTTTAAACACACCGAAGTGCAAATGCGCGAATACGGTTCGTTGTCACTGTCAATTCGGTCCGAAGACGGACAACAAGGGAGACTTAATAATTTAGGCACTGTCGTGTGTGTAAACGTCTTAGACCATCCTGCCGGCAATAAAAGTCCGTGGACTGTAGAGAGTCAATCGGACAGCCGTCCGTCTTTTCTTCACACACACACGCAATGTATATATTATCCCTTTGCAGTGTGTTATTAACACGAATACGTACGTAACTATGTATGAACTCACAGCATACATACGCAATAGGCTTAAGACGGGTGAAATTAAACTCTGCGCACAGAAATAATTATTAACGCTTAAAGCTATAGCCAAAATCGAAATCTAACTACAACTATTGTTTAACATCTTATCGGAGTTTCTGAAATCGAAACCTGTATCGATATCTGGCTAGTGCCTAGTGGTGTAGATTAATTTTTCTTGTTTTTTTTTTTTTTTTTAAATTTGAATTCATTTTATTATTTTCAATCGGTTCAGGAATATGTATTTTAAGTTTCACTAATTATTCGTCGACAACACCTACTAGTCTATACAGTAGTCTGTACAGTGCTACGTGCTAAAATATAATGTAACTTCGATGTGGACTTATTATGACTTCAAACATTACAAATATAAGATAGATAAAGCATAAATAGTTCGACTAAATTGCAAAGATTAAAAATGAAAATTCGAAACGCTAGTATAATCCCGTATTCAATGTGGATATATTATGTGCAATATAATATGACTAGTTCCATGCGCGCGATGACAAACTTTTTCCGTCATGGTGTGAGTTTTCTGCCTGTCCGTGGGGAAATCCTTTCGTACATCTACATTCATAATACATGTATAAATGTAACAAAAAATACGATTGATGGATCAAATTCGAACTTCTCGCTTTGAACCGTCACACCACAGCACTTTCCTTTTAACGCCGTCACATCACGTAAATTCAATTCTCGAATTCGACATGTTCCGAACATAACACCTTTGTATTATTATCAATACGATTTCATAATTCGTTTAGTTATCAATCCACATTAGGTAATTAATTGTTTAGATGGTCCCAAAATCACAAACGTTTGGATAGATTTAGCAAGTGCAACACCGTAATTAAAAAAAAAAAAAAATAGCAGAATAGAAGTTTCTTAAATAACGAGAGAACCAAAACGGAATTAGTGCTATCTGGCTAAGTTTTTAAATGCATGGCGTTGGATCATAAAGAACGGTTTATTTTACTCGGAAGTAGATCCGATAGGAAAGATAAGTAATTCTCCGGTCTTTTATCCAATGAGCTGAATAAAGAACAAGTTTGGTAATTTGGTTTTCCGGAAGCTACGGCCATGATGCGAAAAGGGGATGTTAAGGATACGTGACGCAAGACCTTCCTGTATGAACCCCATCAAGCACATACCGGATGGGCTACAAACCAATGTACCGTGGTCCTGCAATGAGGACTGAAAAGTACATTATAATTATGTACAAACAACATTTCCAAAGCTCGATGTGAGGGTAAAATATACTGGGAGTCGTCTATGTCAACCTGTGGTTAAAGCGACATGACGGTGGGGAGATTAAAAATGTATTTATGGTTTTGCAGAATATACGATTTGGACGAGTCAACCGCGAAGGGCCGTGACCACAACTCGGAAACACTCGCGCGAGCTAACAGAAGGAAACCCTTTATGTATAATATATATATATATATATATATAATAATATGCACCTTACATTATGTTGTACACGCAACGAATGACACGCCGACATTATGCCGGTAGAATTAAACTCGATCAAATGAGAATTGTGTCGACCAGCAATAATAGTAGTAGTAGTAGGACGGCGGGAGGACTGTAAATTTAGAGGACCTGAAATTTAACTTGAATTTTTCTAATGTTCTAATAAATTAATTTTACTGAATGCCAAAATAATAATTTTTTAAAGTTTCAAGAAAATATTTTTGTTTTTGATATCTAATTGGTACAATATATCAATATACACTCGTATGATATTATTGAATAATGAGGTCATTATAATGTACTGTAATCTAATAATAAATAAAATACTAATTAATACTTATTTTAATAAATTGTTAACTATTCATTCAATAAAGTTAGTAGTTTGATTTATCGTTTTAAATTCAAATTTAACACATCCACAATTGCAATAACCCACCACTCAATGGTGAAGAATTCACCATTACTCGAAATTTACTACTATGCATGAGAAAAACTGATTTTTAATTTTTTAAGGTATATGAAGCTTTGTTTTCTACATTATAGTTATAATAATTTAATTATTTTTTGAACATATATTGTTCTTAGTTTAAGCACATAAATACTAGTAAATATAATTCAATGCATAAACCTATCGGCTTAAAATCCAAGTCTAAAGCATTATAATGTGATGTAGGTATAATAGTATGGTATACAGGCCCATAAGGTTGCTCGTGTACGTATATTACAGACTTCATGAGAAAAAGTCGTTAACCTCTGTCGAAATGAAAAAAAAAAATACCTCAAACGTGTGATCCGTATTCAACGAGGTCCACATAATATTAAATAAGCAGGTAAGATACGCGCCTACACAATTCGACGTGTAAAAACTATCATCATTCGTGAGAAACTCTTACCGTCGCAGCAGTATATTAATAGGTTCACGTGCCTCATTTTTTTTTTCACGATATTATTATATTTTAACCAGTGCCCATAAAGATTGACGGCGCACTGCGGTTGGGTAGACAAAATTAGAAATTCCAATATCTACAGCGCGTTGGAGAGTAGCGTGGTACAACCCTCGGCGTTAAAACCCCACGCCGTGCGTTAAGACTATACGAAAATGTCAGATGGTGGACACGTGATTAATCAAATTACCAATACTCAAATATTATTACTAGTAATCTTTGAGGGGTTTAATGTGTATATACAGAGAGATTTACCAATCATGCGTACCTACTCCCTTTTTTCTTCAATAACGCAAACATTTGTATAAGCAGTTAAGAGTTGAAAATTTAATACAAGATTTTCCATAACTTTTGCTTACAATAATTATAAAAGAAGTTGAGCGTTAACCAATTAAAACAAATTTATCTAAAGTTTAAATTTTCATAAGATCAAATACTCACTTGTAAAATAACGATTATTTAAACTAATATAGGTATAATAAATGCCGTACATTTTCAAAAGATTCGAGCAAGTGTGGTTTTAATCGAATTAAGAATGAGTGACTTTTCGAATACGATGATTTATCATTGTTTTCAAACTTTTAATAATAATACACTACTGATTTAGTCTTTTGGAACGATACAAGTGAAGCTAACCTTCCTTGTTCTTATCCCGTTCTGTTTAACTGTTAAAAGTCTTACACAATATAATATGTGATGTGGCTTAAAAGTTACAACATACAAAATTTAAATTAAATAATTGTAACAAACTGAAGCTAATTATATACTTAACAAAAAAAAAAAAAAAATTATGAAAAGCAAACATTATTATATTGTGTTTATATGACTATGTGAAATTGTACGTACATTTGTAACAAATGTTCGAAAAAAATGAATAGACATTTATATATAATTTTGAGAAAAATTATATTAAATACTTCAAATAAAAAAATTACCATAAAAATATTATGACGATAAAATTATAGTTGAAAATTAATTTAATTGAGGTATATATTAAAAAAAAACCCGTATGATAATTATTTTTTATTTATATGCCATTATATTCATAATTTAATATTAAATTTAATCAATCTAATATTGTAATAAGTCACACTTATTAATATTTAAAACTGTATATAATAAATAATTATAATTGTTTTTATTCTTCATACTCAATTTATGACTAATGACTATTAACATATTTAAACTTATTTACAAATATATATATATCCTGTCACTTCACTCTTTCTATTGTAAAATTGTGTTGATCGGTTCCTAGTTTCATCTTTTTCTCATAAATAAATTTAATTTATCTATGAATAATTCTATTGTTTTACTTTTAAAACACAACCAACAAAACAAAGTTAAAACTTTCTTGTACGGGAATAATTCAAAGAACAAAACTAATAAAATTTGATTATCTATAACATTATTACAAAAAAAAAAAAAAATTGATTAATTTCTATCATATATAGTATATACTGCCCTATAAAATGCAACATGTGTTATAATAACTATTATTACGGTCATAATTTTAAACAGATAACTTATTTTTATGTATTGTAAAATCGTGCTATTACTGTTTCCAGATGATTAAGTATACACCGTGAAGATAATTTAATAGTTTAGGTTATATTATGCGTTGCTGATGCACAAAGCCAAAAAATTATTTTTTGGGTAATAAATAATATATGATAAAATATACTCCAGTGATGTAATTCAAAAAATGACAATTTCATATAATACAATGCAATAACTTTTAACAAAACAAAATATTATTATAGTATATATAATAGAGACTATTTTAATCTTTAGAAATTTATTTAAAATGAAAACAATAATAATTTTACTAAATCAAAATTAATTTTAACAAAACGTTTTAAGTGCATATCGATGTCGTTTCCAATTACAAATAAATTATATTTACGGTGACCCAAACTATCAAAAATGAATTAATATGTATTATTATACACTAAAGAAAATCAAATTAAAAACCAGTAATAAATAAAGCGATTTGAAGTATGAAATCACAATAATTGTTTGTAGTATTTTAAAAATATTAATATTGTACACAGGTAACTGGATATAATACCTATAACTATAATATAATTGACATTAGTTATCAGTATTGGATACAAAAGTCTTGTTGAAAATACTAATTATATTAAAATTAATATTTAATTATTATAAAATGTAAAATGTTTTGTTCACTGAAATAAAAATCGTCACGTAAATAAGCTTATATCATTCAGAAATAAATCTTATAAATAAATAAATCACTAGACCACTTTTATGATAAATTATTAACAGAAAAGACTTGTGCTTAGTTATTTCAATATTTTTCGTTATTGTGTTGTTTAATATCTAATGGTACAAAAAAAACTTAAAAATCTTACTGCATCTATCGTTTGTGGGTATGATAATAGACATTTGCGATGACTTTATTATTCTTGTTCTGAGTACTCCACCAACTAAACGTACTTTCAAGCAGAAAAAATAAAGGGGTGGTGTTTTTTATATTATTTTTAGTTAGAATATAATATTATTTACGCACAAAGAATATGGTTATGATATATAAATATATTTATATATAAATAAAAAAAATCAAAATACACCCTAAGGGAGAAAAAAACAGTAGAAATGTAGTGGAAGAAAAATAGAAGATTACATTATATTTATATGTGGACACTATACATATACGCACATGCGTGCACGTTCTTGACGCCTGGATTGCTATTGAATGAGAATTTCAATTTTATGAAATTCTCAAAAGAATGATGGCCATAAAAATACTTCTATATTTCGTTTTAAAAAAATTTAAATATAAACTATCTATTCTCGTATTTGATATTCAAGCGAAATCACAGAACTTTTTTGTTCTAGACCCATAGTACTATTTTTTAGTAAATACTTTTTTGAGTAGTAAAGCTCAAAAAGTTTCATGTATCGTATATAATATTTTATATCACTATCATTTTTTTAAGCCCCTTAATAATATCCCAGAGTATAGTGAAAAATATTTTTAAAAAAAAATATGAAAAATCGGGGGTTAATACAAATAAGTGTGTTTAATTAACACATGAACATAATTATTGTCATTTTATTGTATATTAGGTGTCGAGTATACCTTATCATTATCAGTGTAATGTATATGTCCAATTTAAATTAAAAAATAAACCGTTACATACCATTGCAAAATAATTTTTAATGAAAATATACAATATGTCATAGTAATTACGTACGAATAAGATTTTAAATTACAACAAGTAAACTAAAATGTTATTCTATGTCATTTAAATTTCTATTTTTTTCCAAATTATAAGTAAATACAATTAGTGATAAAAAAAACTGTGTTAGCACATTTTTTATTTTTTATTTACCGTATGAACTATAAGAAACTTTCTATTAAATTTTTAATCTTTACTACTTAGTCATAAAAATTGAACATTTTATACACATTTTATACATTATCACTAGAACATTGTTTGCAAATGTTCGTGATTTTAACAATTATTTCAAAATGTGAACTCCAAATGATTATTTAAAAAAATATATAAATAAATATATATCGTGTCCATATACCAAATTTAAATATTTTTAAAGAACTTTAATAAAATAAAACTTATAGAAAATGTTTTATTATATTACTAAGATATTTGACCAAGAAAAGCGTAAATAAAAAAATAAAATAAAAACAAAAATACCAAATGTTTTACATTATACTAAAGCTATATTATTATAATTACTACAGCTATTATCTTTATAGCGAAAAAAAGTTTCAAAAATGCATCTATGATTATTTTTTAATTACACCTAAACAAAATTGATTTAGTCAGCTACTACTAGTTGTTACTGGTGTTCCGTAAAATTTAAGTTTTTTTGTTTTTTGGTTATTTTGAAAATTACTGGGAATATTTAAACCCAAAAGTACTAACTAAATTCAAATTTATAAGAAACTAAGTTTAAAATCGAAGCATTTTTAATAGGCACTCAAAAGAAAATAACAAACAGAAAAAACACATAGGTAATTGTAAAATAAATAAAATTATAAGTTTTTCAACAAATGTATAAATACACATAGGTACATGTAATATAATACCACAACATTGTTAACTCAATACATTCCTTCATTTACTCGTATTCTATAAATATTAACATACCCTATTATTTATTATATATGATGCCAATTTTATAAATACTATTATCGTTAAAAACCTCAAATCACCATAAAATAAATCAATTCTTGTTTATATAAAGTTGGTAAGTAGGTGGTTCAATATTTTTTAAATTAATTTATTTTAGTTTATTAATAAGAATAGAAATAAATAAAAAATGATTGAATTGTTTACCCGTGTAATAAAAATAGGTACAATGCTTTTCTAAAAACGTACTTTCCAAAGTTATATTATTGGAAATATAAGTTAACCTAGTTTAAAAATAGTTAAAGACATTATGCGCGATCTAAGTTTAAAATTTTTGGAAATCTCTTGAAATTAAATTTATTAAACAATTTTTTAAATGTATTTTTTTTATTCATATAATATAGTAAATTGTATAATAGCTAATAATATTTAAATTATAGTGAAATATAGACTGTATACTGTATTTAAATAAAAATAGACAAGTTGTTATTTTATGTATTAACTAGCTTAAAATGTAATGGTTTTGAGTGCATATTTACCTCTACAAATATATTTTCTATAAAGGAAAAATATAAAACTATTAGATATTAAGTATCTTGCCAATAATTATAGATATTAATAACCTAAAAAAGTACTAACAATGACCAAACAAAAATGCTTTAAAGACTTGATAAATAAAAGGTATACTTATTGAACTTTTACGGTACAATATATAAATAGAATATTCGATAAGGTACGAGTATAAAAGTATATATGAGTATAAAAATCTGAGTGCGTTAAATCGAATCACAGTAATTATTGTTCATTAATAATAATACAAATTATAAATATTTTTGAAATAATTTTTAAACAGTGTAAACATTGTCTTTAAAATGTATTTATTTACACAAAATGACTATAATATAGAAAATATGTTGCTCTGTCATAAATGGACAGCATTAAATAAAAAAAAACTCGCAATTCGTCAACATTCTATCGTAGATTATAATATTAGAACAAATGTTTATTATTAAAGATATTTTTTGAATAAAATTAAGTTCAGAATTACCACATACCAATAGAACCAGCATCACAAATCTTGTATTTTTTCTTATTATTAAAATAAGCATGCAATCAGCATTATTTTGCATGACAGATGATTCTACAATTTTTTTGATATTATCTAATTTAATATTATTCATATTCGAAATCTGGAATATATTACATAACGTGACAAACAAATATTTAAACTATCCATTAACTTAACGGTTAGCACGCTAGATAATATAATAATAAGTATGTTGTTATAATAGTTTGCCACTAAAATATGTACATGTCATATGTCATTTGATGTTGCAATATATTCTACAGCATAATATAATATCGCATTTGAGAAGTATATCTTATAGGATATCTAATTACATAGAAGCTAGCAATTAATATCGTGTAAGATATTATAATCATTTCATATATAGGTATAATAGTGCATAACGACACTCAAAGACCAATGAAACGTTTTTCATTTAAAATAACATAATTTGTATTCTAAAAATAAAAATTTAATCATATTATATAATTATAGCTACAAAACATTAACTTAAATTCTCTAAAATCTTATACATGATTTAAATTACATTTGAAATAATATATATTTTATGATAAAGAATAAGTCAATTTAGTTAAATATCGAAAAAAATGTCAAAAATAGTATTTTTTTTCCACTAGTTATATGATTGCCAAATATTTTTTTAAATTTATAAAGCTCACAAAGCTCACTAAAGAATTGGATTTAATCATAGTTTTATAGATTCAACTCCTGATTCAGTTTTTAATTGAGCAATGAGATAACAATACATCCTTGTTGGTATATATTTGGTGTTTACAGTGACGTTTTGAAAAATTGAAAATGGGATCAATAACTTAACTGTGTGTGTTAAAAATATGCATTATTTACATTTTTATTTATTTTTAGGCGAGGATAAGCCTAAGCCGATTTGCTCATGAAGTGTGCATATTTAAACTGTGACGTGTACCAGCGTGACGTAATCCTCTATAAGAAGTTTAAGGAGATTTTTAAGGTAACTTTACGAAAAGAAACTTTTTAATTACTAATACATTTTGTATTTATTTCTACACAAACTACAATTGATCAGATTACGCTTGAAATGTATTACTAAAACTAAAAACATTAGATGTTCTGTTACAAGCGAAGTCCTATATATACGGTCGTTCTTAAATACGCAACTGACTTGTGTGCCATGATCAAGCGGCCCTGATGCCTAACGACAGGGTGGAAATCGCTGGATCTGCGGATTTCAGCCAGGACGTTCGGTCCTGTAGTCACGTACTCCAATGTACATATCATATGACAAAATATGCTCACACAACAACTAAAATTCACCAAGCGATGTATCAAATCCATCGTAGGCTGATTGCCAATCTTGGTGGGATTTATCCACAAAGCTAGGTACACAGTATTGTATACACCAACAAGGTATTAAATAAAGGGACACAAAAGGAAATAGTCCAATAGTCGAGCTTTTACATCGATCATATAAAAAAAGGAAACTTTTTATCGGATTATTAACGAATTAGGTCTAATACACCAGTATTGTCTCGTTGTTATAACAAAAGTGTTGATATAATTTAGAATTCCAAATTTACCATACTTATTAACATAATAAACTAAATACGATGCACGTTTAAAATATGTGTAATGCTTATTCTGTAATCTTTTGCACATCTAAGAATTCATGTACTTAAATATCAGTTTAAAATACCGTTTATTCCCTTTGGCCTTTACCCATCGATTGGTTAGCGCATATTTACGGTTATTGATATAAATATAAAATATACCTATTTTGATATTAAAATCGAACAAATAAATACTAGTGTTAAAAAAGTATCAAAATATGAATATTTAATATAAATTTATACTAGCCAATAGTACAATTAATAAAAACCAAAATATAATGTTTATCAAATGTATTTTAAATTATGTATAGAATTGTAATTTTTTTTTTTTTAATTTATATACGTTAAGACCCCGGGAATTTAGTGCATTCGTATAGAGTGAACTATTTTAGATTGTTTTATTTAAACTTTTTTAAACTATAGTTTTATATCTATTTAATAGAAACATCAAAATTAAAGCATGGTAACTATGTTAATTTTAATAACACTCTTGTGATTTATGAATCTTAATTAAAATTTTCTAAACAAAATGACTAAATTATAAATATCTATCATTTTTATCAAATACTAAAAATATTTTAATTATGAGTAAAAACTATGAAGTTTGTTTATTGTATTACTAAACGTTATCTTACTATCTATGAAGTTAAATTGCGTATATATATATATATAATTTATATATAGACAATAATATTATTTTAATAAAAATGTACTGTATTATGGTTCATTATACTATGTATTATTAAACTTTTAAATTACAATGATAAATTTATACTATATGCTAAAAGTTTTTTCCCGAGTAGGTATTATAAAATTTCTTGATAAAGTCAATATTTTGTTATTTGAAATTTTTCATTTGAAATAATAATACATAATATAAAATGTTATAAATTATATTTAAAACGTGTAGTTCACAAAATCATTAAGTGTACTGACACAGTCACAAATTTTTTACGATTCAGATTTTTTAATACGATTTGGTAATTCAAAAACTTATTGACAACTATGAACTAATGTATCTACGTAATAAATTAAACGTTAAAATTTCTATAAGGTATACTTACAAGCAAGTAATTATTGTAAATAAATTATTAAATAAATCAATTTCTAAATGGATTTTATGATTGTTTGGGTATAACCAATTAATTATGTCTATAGTAAATTAATGTATTTTACTAAAATGTATAATATTAAGTCTATATATCAAAAGGGCTTAAACTAAAACAGAAGAGTAAAAAGAGCAAATATCAAATAATTAGGTTTATTTTACTCTAAATCTGATTTTCCGTTTAAATCTATAATGAAGATATACAATTTTTCAAAATAAAAATACCTTGCTGTGTGCTATATTTACAAGCTGATATAGTGTTTATAATTGTTCAACAAAAAAAAGAATTCTCTTCGTGATTATTTTTTGCTAAAAATTAACATAAATATTATTTTTACATTTTTATACCTATTATATTTTATAATATACTCGTAGATATTAATCAAAAATGTTCAATGTGAATTAGTGTAAATATTTTTATTTGTTAAAATAATTAATATGGTATAACATCGAAAACTAATACGTTTTAATATTTTACATAATATATAATATATGTATAAGGTATGCCTATATTTGTTGATTTAAAAAGTTTTACTAATTTAATAGAAACAGAAATAATAAAAAAAATAAAGAGCTTTTATATCTTTATTTGATGAGTTTAAATTAAAAAAAAATTTAATTCCACTTTTTTCATTCAGATACGGCAAATACAGTATATGAGATAATTAATCAAAAATTACCATTTACATGCTTTGAACTTCAAAACAAATATTAAAGTATTGAGGAAAATGATTGGAATAAATTAGCATCATAAATGCATTCAACTTTGATAGAATATTAAAGTAAATTCACATTTAAGTTGTATTATGATAAAAATATGATCAACTTATATAACAAATTAATTTATGTTTGGTTGAAAGAAAATATCAATTTGAATATGTTAAAAAAAAATAATAAATAATAATATGTTAGTATGTTATAATATGTTATTATGTTATAATATGTTTTAATATGTTTAACTTCAGGAACAATGAAGAATATATTACATCAATTTTAATTTACAACAATAACAAAATATTATTAGTTAGGTGACAAATAATGAAAATTCTCTATTTTTAAAATGACAAAAGCAAAATATATTGTATTTTTGGAAAAATTAAAAATTAAGCAAAAGTTTATTAAAATAAATAAGTAGGTAAAATTTTTATAAACTTGTCATTATTAAAATGTATGGTAACAATGGTTTTTTTATATTATTATTTTTAATATGCCAGATTCAGTACTTAAACAATAATATTTATCGATTTTAAAATACCTAAGAGTGGCTAAGACTAATTGTTATTGTTTTTTTTTTTTTAATTTCTAACGGTGTTAACTTCTTCCCCTCGTCAACGCTCCGATCTCTAATCATAATCTAAAAATAAGCTGTCATTTTCAATAAAAAAGTTATACTAGTAATGTATATATATATATATTATATAAATTATTAACAGTAGATGCTTACTTTTCATTCTTAAGAAAATGACAAATAGTGTAGGATACATAAAATATAATGTGTATACTAAATATTTTACATTCCGATAAACGAAAATAAAAAATTATGAATTAATTATTTTTTACACAGAAGCTATATAATTTCAAAATGAATCCTATGA
Source organism: Aphis craccivora (assembly GCA_009835225.1). NCBI lineage: Eukaryota > Metazoa > Arthropoda > Insecta > Hemiptera > Aphididae > Aphis > Aphis craccivora. The sequence goes on along the minus strand of VUJU01000621.1, from coordinate 70,469 downwards.
TTTTAAGATACGAATTTTCAAAATTGAGTTTAACACGATTTTGAGCAAAATAGTGTAAGTATAGTACATCAATAAATATTTAAAGGAAAAACAATAAAAAAATACCATCATCAAATTCCAAATTTTTATATGATGAAGTAGGTACCAAAGATTTAATTATGCATCATAATAATAGAGAACAAAATATCCAAAAAATATATGTATATTATATATTATATATATTAAAGATAGTGATGATGGTATAATATTTTTGTCACCGTTATGTCTTCTCTCTAATATTAAAATAAAGTACATAAACTGGTGGATGAAGCGATTTACGATAGAAACAAAATTTAATCAAAAATAACAAAAACATAAACACTTGTAAGCTTTAAATATTAATTTGTTTGACAGTGAATTTTTTAAATTAAATTTTCGTTTATACTCCTTTGATTTTTGTTAATGTATAAAAGGAAAATTATAATGAATCAAATTAATACACATTACACAGTTAGGGTAACAATAGGTACCTATATAATTCAGATTTTTTTTTTTTTAATTGCGTTTATGTGATACTTTCTTAAGAATAACTTTTAAGGTGAAGTTTTTATTAAGCACTTATAAACTAGCAGTAGTCTTGGTACATAAAATAGGTTTGTTCCAGCATAGTGTTGCTAACTAGTTATAATTGTTAGCAACATATAATCAAAGCGCATGTGTCTAACATAGCAAGTTTGCAACTAGTGATCTGCTGGAACAGTTTTTGGATATAAAAGTTTTCGGTTGTGGTTTTTGCATTGTACGCATGTGCAAAACATTTAACTGAACGTATAACTAGCATCATAAAATTATTGTTTCCAACAAGTTGATAACATATTACAGCACTGATGGAACAGAAAACATTTTGTTAGACGTTTCAAATTTGCTCTGCTGGAACACGTTTTTGGCTTTGCGCTGAAAGTTAGCAACACTATGCTGGAGCAAACCTATTATTAAAAAAAAAAAAAAATTCTAAAACAAAATGTTATACTGAAAAATTATAAACCATACGTGATAAGTTTTAAAAATTATAAACCTTTTTTCACCTTATGCAGTTTTTATATTTCTATTGGTATGATTTTCTAATTTCCGGTGTTAAGAGTTAAAACTTTGTCCTTAAACGAAATATTACTTATTTTTTTAACAAACATAAGAAAAAAATGAACATTATCTGCAATTGTTTATATATCCAAAATGAGACCCACGTTTCTATATATCTGGTTCACTCTATTTTCTTCCAATTTCCTATTTGTGGTTAGTATTAGTATTGTGTGTATTTAAACTATTATGAGTTTTAATATTTAGTTTAGTAAGTTTTAGATTCTTTATAGATTGATTTATGTATTGGTTAAGCATTGATGTACGTTAAATTTATTTATTTATTTTTACAATGGTTATAAGTAGTAAAAGTTATTTTACCTCAAGTTTTGAGTGTTGGTCCTGGTAGAAAATTGGATCTAATTGATATCATAGTTACTTTACAGTTTTTAAAAATATTTGGTTCTTTTGGTGCTATGAATGAAAATAAAATATAAATATATTTAATTGTCGATTTTTAAATTTAATTTTAGAATTATGTATGATAAAAATTATATTATTATTTAAATAATATATATATATATATATATACATGTATACAGTTATTAGCTTTTGACTGTAATTAAGATATATCAACAATTTGTAGTAACATTTTTTTTATAAGCATTAAAAGTTTATATTTTGTTGGTAGTGAAAAACAAAGTTAAAATCTAAAAATTGAAAATAAAAGAAAAGGTCCTTCTAAGTTTTTAAATTTTCTTTACAGAAACTTAAAAATAAACACCATACAAAATGCACTCATATTTTTTGTAGATATTTCTAGTTTGAAAAATTGTATTTGAATAATTTGTTAAAACATAATTTTTATATGTCTACCTACTCTACCTAGTTATTAGTATTTATAAATAATGTTCACTATACAGTGTATATTATCCATAATATTATAATAATATTAAAAAAATTTATATTCACGATTATATTATTATACATCAAAATGTACGTTTATTAAATGATATAAGACATATTCATGTACATACATTCACGTTTATGTAGTACATAATATGATTATTGTAGAAGTATATTACTTTTATTTTATATGTAATGAATAATAAATATAATATATTATAAGTACTTATACTTATAAGTACCTACACAACAAACTTTGAAAATGCATTCATATAATCAGCTGTAGATGACACATAATTACTTTTATAATATGTACTTAAGTAACTAAAAACAATATGAAAATATATCTATATAATATATTTTAATATATTTTTTTAAATTAAAAAAACTGTATTAAAAATCAAGGTCATATAAATTATAATAAATTTAATATGATTCGTGTTTAAGCAGATTATAAACCAAAAAAAAAATTATTGCGTATTTTTATAACAGATTATAAGGAAAAAAAACTAAAGTAAAATAAAAATAAATGTACATTAAACCATATTTTTAAACTAAATATCCGTAAAAGTTATGAAAAATAAAGCTCATTTTCAAAAGTTATTAACTTATAAAAGGTTTTCGAAAAAAAATAATGCCACTATTATAATGTTTCATATAATGTCCTATTAAAAAAAAATAATATATAGATTTGTTTAAATATTATAACAAATGAATAAATAATGTAAAAAAAAAAAAAAAACAATGTTATTGTTAATAATTTAATTAAAAATAAATGTTTGACGTATTCGTGCAAATAATAAGGAAAATTACATTTTTAAATGTACATTTTATAGATGCTCTTTAAATAAAAAAAAAAACAACTAGGAAAGCCGTTGTGGTGTATTGAAGGTTTAGAGTGTACATCGTTTTAATCATCTATACTAATGTATTAAATTTTAATTAAATAATAAATCCATTACCTACATAGGTAATAATAGTATACGAAATACTGTTTTGAATAGAATGGTATACATATCACCTATTTCTTATTATCTCATATTTAATCATTTTAAGTAGGTAATTTTTGTTAAAACCATTGCAATATCACATATTATGTTATATTAATATTAATATTTTTAATATATTAGCTATCTCGAATTTTGAAATTATAATATTATTGTGTCATATATTATTTTTATTAACTGATCAATATCTATCCACCAGATACCATACAAAGGTATAAATATAAGTTTTATGATTAAAGCCTATACGAATAACAATTTTTGAATTTCAGAAAAATAGCTGAAATTTTTTTTTTTTTTATAAATCTGATACACTTTCAAATACATTTTCCGACCACTTAATTAAAACAATCTTTTTGATAACCACCAGTACTAAATATACTTCTAAATCATACCGAAACTACACATCAACCAACAACAAACATATATAATCGGCTACATAATTCTGATAAAAAACCAACGTCGAGTCCCAACACCAATGGCAAAGTAATACGAAGGTAACAAAGCAGAATCTCACATTACTTATATGATCGTTCAGAAAATGATGCATTTTTCAAAACATATTGATAGAAACAAGATTAGGTAGAGAGCAGAAAAGCCTACGGGCGTTAAGACCTTATTAGCTAATTACCGAGGAAGGTTTAGGAACTGTCTTTATCCAAACCAACAAAACTACAATGTTCCACAGCCGAAATAGAATTTTTTGTAATATCATCTTTCCCACACTCGACCAGAGCATTCATTTGATTCGACGGTCACGTACACGCCAAAACTATTGTACAAATAGAGTCTCGCCAAAATATTGGCAAACGATTTATAGACCATCGCCAGAGCAGGACCCTTCTAACAGTACCTGTTTATGATTTCTTTTGTACAATATGGTAAGAAAAACACGATAAACCAATGTAAATATACAGAAATATAGAAATCTAATTGATTATATCCACGTAATTTAGGCACAGTATGTGTGTACATAGTCATATTTTTTTTATATATATATGTCATCACCAATAACGAATTTCTAAAATACATTTTGGAAAACTATATTTGTAAAAATAATTTCTCTGGAGAGTAATATTAACAACATTTATCTGTACAACTATTTGTGGATTATAGTGGTACCTAGGTAACAGTCTAAAACTATATTTAGAAACCATTGGTCTTATATTAGGTGTTTTATAATTTTAAAAATACGTGTCCACCTTACTAATATAATAAAGGTGTCACAAATAATAGTGAACTCTAGTCTTCACAGGAAAATATTTTATAGACAATTCGTTATTTAGCATTTTTTCATTTTTTTTTTTTTTTTTACAATAAATATTTTATTATAGGGAATGTTACAAAATTGAATAAAGTATACCCTAAGATGGCTGTTAACAATTACATAAACACAAACAAATAATATAGAGCACAGTTATATTCAATTAGATTATATTTTACGTGCACGTGGCATTTACCAAACATTTTTCCATTATCTATAGTATCATTCCTTTGTGAATTCAAACAAATTAAATATTATTTGAATTTTTTCCGGTGCAAGTGCTATCAATAAAAATTATTAGTATATGTGTTATACCTACACAAAATACATAAAATACATATATTATATCATACATATAAGTATACGTATACACAGAACATATACGATCTTAAGAAAGAGAAATTGTTTCATCTCTATAATTTTTTTGGTTGATATGACGGGAATGATAAACGAGAATAACGTCGAAACACAAACTATCTGAAGCCAAACCTACGTTTTCCGTTTTTTTATGTTGTGTCAAATATATATGTTCCTGCTCTAACGGTATAAAATAATATTCGGTTATTTGTCATATGATATATGCGTATATATTGACTTTAAGGATATAAAAAGCATATGTATGAAAGGACAATATAAGAATCATCTACAACACAAACACTAGAAGACCGGTTGAACCAAAAAATAAAAATAAAAATATAAAATAAATAATCATCAAAGTGCCTTTAACGTTCAATAGTCTATTATAATATGTCTTTGTTTTTTCCCATTGAATTTTTAAATAAGTATATAAAACCCTACTATTTTAGTGTTATACGATGTCTGTTTTATCAAAATTATATCGCTGTAATAAATTTCTATTAAGAATTTTCCTTTTTGTTTATAAAGGTATAGCTACAGTTATTAGAATGACAAATATTAAAACGACGAAAACACAATTACAAGTAGAAATAATTGTTTAACAGTTAAGTTATATAATTTAATAGATTAAAATGCTATTAAAGTTTTACTACAGGCACCATATGAATAATATTTGGGTTATAAAAATTTAACATAATACAGTTACATAAGACTTTGATATAATTTAGGTATTTTATGTGTTTTACGCAAATATTGTTTACTTATAATGTTTTAAGTTTCGAATAAATCTTTTTCTTTATTAAATTCATTATTAATACATATTAATTTAAAATACAACCGGCAACGGGTAGGATAGTAAAATTTCTATCCCAACTCTCAAGTCAGTATTAACGGAGACAGTTAAATAAATGGCTATGTGTAATTCTCGAGGACAAGTATTGAAGATTTTAGTTTTGACTCCCTTCTGGCTATGTATCCTTGTAAGTCCATGATAAATCTTTGCCGTATTTTAGTCAATCTACTTTACACCTATCTCGCATGGGATGTTTTCACTCAAAATTACATTCGATATAGGTAATTCGTCTCTTGAATAAACTTAATATTCTCATTTTTTATTATATGTTAAAATATTACAAAATATTAAATATAATTGTATGTAAGTACAAAACTAAAATCTTTATTTGAAGAAATATTCGTTTCATAGAAAAAAACTATTTTCTATTTTTTATTTAAAAAAATCCATTATAATTTTAATTAATGGAAATCGTATAATTAATATTATATTACCGACTCTAAGTAAGTATACGGTTATTATTGTAATAATCTATATACAATTTTATTATCGTTATATTTTAATTTAAAAAACTTTACCAAATATTTTGTGACAAAAACTTCAACGTACGGTTGTTATTTATTGGTATTATATATTTAATTTTTAATAACACATATTGTTAGAAATTGTATCGAAGATAATTTTTTTTTTTTGTAAATCGCAGAATTAAAATGTACTGTTTACATATTACTAGACCTCCTACTACAAATCTACAACAACTATAATAGTTACTTATAGTTATTTTTTAAAAGCCTTAAATTAACCAAATAAAAGTTTTTATAATTAATAATTAGTCAATCTTCACAAGTATCACATATCCAATTTATTGAAGATGGTAGACTTTTTATTACCGTGTCTATTGTCCGTTAACCGTATAAGTTATTTTCAACAAAGTTTCTCACTTTCGAGTCTTAACGAGTTTCAATTTTTTATTTCTTTATCAGTCCTTTGTGTGAGCAAAGAGACACATACATTAAAAATGTGACTTATGATAGCAATAATACATTAATTTATGATCTGGGATATAAAGTGCAGAAAAACATAGATTATTTGAAAAAAAAATCTATAAATTAAGGACGTATAATAATACTTGAATAGTTATGTTAAAATTTAAACTGTATTTGAAAAAAAAACACGATTAACTATCAAATGTATTATCTATAATTATCTTAAACAAAGATCAAACTTTTGGGCTTAAAGTTACGAAGAAATTACCCAAGGCTATATGCCTGTATAGAAATTAAACATCGTGGAACGCAATACATCAATAAATAACATATTAATTTTGTTAAATTGTTAATATGTTTTTATCATTTATTTACGTTTTTAATAGCTTACCATAATTTGTAGATAGTATAATATAAATAATAATGAATGGAAATAGTAATAAGATAAATAAAATAAGCTATTTTGATATACATTTAAATCTGAGACAATTAAAATATACAATCAGATTAATATCTTATTCTGTATTGAATTATTTATTACTATATAATGAAAACGACAAGAAATAATTGTGAGCATGGATATGTCAGATTATTGATTATAGATTGTTTTTGGCTATGGAATAACTTGGGTAAAACAGAGTTGAGAATGTTTTAATGATGGATTTAAAATACAACAATTTATATTTATATTTACACAGTTTAAGTTTTGAAGCATGTCATTATAACTCATACAGTCAGATACATTCGAAAATATGATACAAGTATACAACACACAATCTACATATTACAGTATTAAATTCAAACGTAATAACTGATAAATTTCTGTACTACAAAGTGTGTCATTATTGTTAAGTTATTTTAACGGCATCGTGCACTATATTATGTAACTGACACGACCTAATATAATATATTTTGCAAAAAAAAAAAAAAATGTGTTAAAAACAGAAAACTATCGTTGTTAGGTGTAATATATTTTGGGTCACTAAAGGTTTGAAAATTTTCATATTAATAATCTATGAAGTGTATATTTTTAAATAAACTATATACCCTAAATTTGTCACTGATATTTGATGGCTAACAAGGAACCCTGTGAGTCTGTGTACGACATATGTTTTCATCTCTACGTCGAACAAAAACAAAAATATAAAATGAAATTTCAAGCCATATTAAGTAAAAAAAAAAAAAAAACTATAATACTTTCATTATTTGAAATATTTAGAATATTTTGTGATTATGTTTAATACGCACTAGACTGGCTAGACAAATAAATAATTTTTCAATCATTTTTGAAAAAAAACTTCTTCAAAAACAATGTACTTCTAACATCTAAATTTGGGACAAACATACCACATTGCATAGAATTCATAGAGTTATTGATACAATTTCCACATTACTTGAAAACAAACTTTATAGCACCGGTGCTTTCAAGAAAAGCCTTCAATATAGTAAACATGAAGACTTTGAAGACTTTTTATCCGGGAGGTTAGGTTAGGTCCGGGAGTGTCAACCCCATGGGATATAATTAATAAATTAGGTATAATTCCTAATTTTTATCTCTATCTAAAAAAGTATTCATCAGTCATTAATTCCACACTTTTTGTTGAGCACTTTTCATTAATCAATTAATTATTTTATTATGATGTGGCATTTTACTACTATTTGCTTATTAACGAAGACGATTTGAAAAAAAAAGTTACAAATTATCAAAATAAATTAACTTAATACTAATATTACAATAAATAATTTATTATACTGATTATTAACTCATTAATACCACTAAAAACAAAATATCAACTATATACCATCATATACGACCATCAGACAGTATTTGATTCTCTATGCATAGGAATATTACTAATAATCAATTAAAGCTCAGACGATTTCTTCTATAAAAAATAATACTCTCTCGTAATCAGACAAAGTTTAATCGTCGAATCACCCATATCGGTAATTAATGTGTGCACGTGCTATTTCTATCGAATTACAATAACGATTACATACTCGTATTATCCATATACTATTAAATCAATAAAAGGTAATCCCCATATTATTATTTATATGTTGATTAGTTATGAATAAGTACTTTGTTAAATTTTTTTTTCACAATTTGTTATACAAATGATTGAAGGTTTTTAAATTGACTTGGAGATTGTATTAAAATCTGCTACAGGTCACTCACGCCTAGTATTTCCCTTCCTCTCTTATTTTTAATTAAATCGTAAATTACATTAAGTTAATTGAGAAAGAAGCTGCAATATTATAAAAACGGGTTTTCTCTAAACTAGGAAACCACCAAAATTCACTCGTGAATGGATTAGGTACATACCTTTTCACTATCCGAAAATCCTCAGTGTAAAGTTAAAAGAAAACGTGTTCTTTTGATTTAATTTGATTTTTACCGTATTAATCCTAAGCTAAGTGTCACTAATGGTTGGATTTTCAATCACGTAACTTCAATTTAGAATTTCTCTCCCAGAAAAAGACAGTGCAGCAATACATACGTTATTATACAGTAATAAAATTACAAAAAAAAAGAAAACAATTTAGTATTACACCGAATCAAGAATATTACTCAAATTTCGAGATTGTATCTATATTTTAAAATGCATACATGTATATGAATACATTACAATTACTTACAAGTATATTTATACAAAGGAAAATGCATCAGGGAATTATTCTTGCGCCCGAATAGAAATACACTACTATTATTTCATACCCCGTTGCGCCTTGTAATAGTGGATAGAGATATCGGAAAACGTGTTAAAATCGTGCAGATGTCTGATGAAGACGTTACATTCAGATTCTTCAGTTCTTGCACAATTTTAACACGTTTTCCGACATTTCATATCTACTATTGCAAGTCGCAACGGGGTATGAAATAATAATAGTATATATATATATCTATTTGGGCACAAGGCTAATTCCCTGATGCACGTGGTATGCATAACAATACGTCATATTAGGTATAGTGGACTATGTTAATCAAGAATCACACTGTGAGTGAACATCGATAGAGACAGATAGCTAGAACATCAACGATGATGTTACGACGGAGGCATCGAAGGGTAATAAAATACAATTTTCCGCCTGATATAATTATATTATATCCATAACTGTCTCACAATAGGCAATTTCAATTACAATTTTAAAAAGAACATCAATTTTCTTACAACATAAAATCCTTACAATTAATAAAAAATAACTTATACAAAAAACCGTGAGTATACAAACACAAGAAAAAAAACATTGTATAATGTATAAGTACATAATTGTACACAAATTTAAAATGTTATACGAAAAGAAGTGATAAACTGCAGTATAGATATTTTATGTATTATATTTTTATCATTATTAATAGTCATGTCTTTAAAATAATTAAGTTCTATAAATTCTATAAATTTTCTTTTAAAGATAGTATTAGGTACCACAGTCCACAATATCACAAATTCTAGAACATTATATACACTGACAAAATATGATAAAGATCTACTTAGAAACCAGTAATCACGCAAATATCATGGCAAACTATATTATTTTCTGACTTCTCTATGAGATAAATAAACTTTAAAGAAGCGACTTATTTATACTATGATTAGATAGGTACTCCATTGATGAAATCTTATTAACAAATCTATTGTCATAATAAAATACGAATATTAAAAAAACCAAAAATATAATTATATATTTTTCGTCAATAACATAAATTATATTTTTATAACTTGATAAAAAATTGTATGCAATATGTCCAAAAAATAAATAAAATCATAAATTCATATTGTAAATAAAATATATTTTAAAAATATTTCGAAGTCACAATGGAAAATTATCCAACACTCAAAAGCTCTATACTGAATCAAGCAATCAAGTACCATTGACCTATTTTTTGGATAGTATTGTACAACTAACACAATTATTATCGAAATTCAATAGATGATAGCTATTGAGAAATCATTAAAAAGTATCAAATAAATTATCCAAACCTTTTCAAAAACCAATTCAAGACAACCCTGTTACGGTAGCAACATGATTGAATTTAAAATCAAATCATTCAATATATAAGTGCCTACTAAACAATTAATAAGTAAAATTTGTATATTACTTCGATCATAATTATTTAAAAATATTCAGAATCGTTGACAAAAATGCTCATTATTATCAATCAAAATCACATTTCACAGCACTAACACCTGTTTTAAGCTTGGATAGTTGTACTAAAATTTATGGGAAACGTCCTGTTTAAATTAAAAAGTTAATACAAGTCTATATCAGCATTCGGTTAAGTATTATAAATTTACATGTTCATAGCACTTTTTTTACATTTTGATAGTACAATCTTCGATCGTCAATTTTTCGCTCTCCCAAAAATATTTACCATGTATACATTATCACAAGTGTCAATTACACAAGAAATATTTATCTTGTGTAAATTAATGGTTTTTTACAAATAATTTTTCATAAAAACTGAAATAGTTAGGTATTTATAATAAAAAATTGTTTAAATCAAAATATTGACATCTATTGTTTTCCCCATTAAAAATGTTCTGTAAATAATATACATTACACATTTTGAGGAATACTATGATAAATTTATTTGAGTGAAACATTCCCCCTTGATCTTTTGAAATCTCTCATGAAAAGATACTATGAATATATAAATATTTACTGCTATATTATTATCCATTACTAATAATGTATCAATACAGTTTTTTTAATTTTTAATTCTCGTTTCATTGAATCATTCAATATATTTTGCTTTAGTTGTATTATAATTATTTTATATTTAGTTCACTGCAATACTAATTTTATTTATTTTTATATTCATATCCCTGTGTACACCATTATAAAATTTCTTGTAATTAGATTTCTTAGCCCATGAATAAATTGATAAATATTGGAAGACAATTTTTAGTTTAATGGTTTAAAAAAAATTTTAACAGTATATGTATAAAATAAATTATAATACAAAATACCAGGTATTTTTAAATTAAAACATTAAAAAAAGACCATACAAATGCACATATTACAGTTTTTCGTTTCTTCCTAGCATGATATTTTTAATTAGTTTTAAGTTTCTATACTATTTATAACTTTATATGTATAGTTGCAGTATACTCCTCGTGTTCCGTTATAACTTTAGTTACTATGGTTATCGATACCAATTCTGTTCGCAAAAAATGCTTTTTACTAAGGTATTTTCTTAATTTTGCTTATTATGTATATTATTATTTATGTCTTTAAATCGCTGAATACTTTTTATCATTTTATTTAATTCTTAGAATTATAAATTGATTGAATATAATAATACAAACAAATAAAACAAAACCGAGGAATGATGTCTGAATCTGATGTCCTCGTCACTAAACAGATATAGAACCCTTTTAGGTCATAGTAGTAATGGATATATTGAATTTAAAATAAATAACAAATTAATGTACTAATATGAAAAAATGATTTCATATGAACAATTCAAATGAATCTATGTCTATTTTAGAATAGTTTGTATTATACTCGATTTATATAAGTATAAGTGTTTGTATTTTTATAATTAGATTTAGGATCAATTAATTTATGCAAAATAAAATAAAATAGCTAAAAAAAATTTGAAAAATAAAAACACTAATAAATTGCTTAAAACAAACAATATATATTAATAACTATATAAATACTGCCTAGAAAATACCTAACCTTAACTTTTATAAAAATTTCAAGTTTATGATAATCATCTCTGAATTGTGATAAAAAAAACCAAATTGATAATATTATGGTCTTCCCGTAGTTTTTTTTTTTTCATAATAATCAATGAAAAAAATATTGACATTTTCTGCTTTCAACCTCCAAAAGTAATAAAATAAATTTAATGTATTTCCAGATACTACCCTCAATGATTATGATTTGACAATTGTCTGCTACCAAACTTGATGCACATAAATTATTTATAAATATAAATAAACTATAAAAAACACACATAAATAACTAATTTTTTGAAAACCTGTTGTTCATTCCATGTTATCAGTTATATGACAAGGAATCTATAAGAATATTCGCGTAATTACTATTTAAGAATAGAAAAAAATGTACTAAAAATAGTTTATTTTTATTTTTTAACTGAATATATTTTAGAATAGAACATTTTAATTATTTAATAACTCTGCAGGTTTTCTTCAAAAATAATATTAACAATGTGTCAGAAAATCCTTTCAAATGTTTATTTTACAAAATAAAATAACTAGCTAATTTTTTTTTTTTTTTACCTGAGGTATTTTGAAAAGTCTTAATAAATTTGCTACTTGAACAGATGTAACACTTGAAGCCGCACCAACTACGCCAGATATTACTTTTCTTACTTGCGACTTGTTACAATGAAAATATTGAGTTTCATCTATATTGCTAATAGAACCTAAAAATAATAAACAATAATATTAATTACAATATTTACAATTAAAATTTTTTTTTTAAAAAAGAGTTGTCAAGATTTAACCTTCTATATTTTTTAAACTATAGAAAAGTTGTTTTTTTAATTTAAATTATATAATTGGAATGTATAATAATTCTAAAATTAAAACCATTGCTGAAAAATACAAATATTTATTAATGGAATTACAAAACAACGTGGGTTAATATTAACCATTTTGTTATAATTTTGTCATACCTACTTAATTTATGTACCTACCTTGAACTTTTGTTTTAGATAAAATATAAAATATTATTTTCCAAGAATAACTACTGTAATCTTAAAATCGATTTATTTTATTTGTAATTTAAATATTTTCTTTTATATTACCTTATGTATATTTATAACTAATAACTAATTGTTAATAATTATAATGCTCTATCTTTAACATAATTAGGTAGGTTAACCAAATACGTAAAATTAATACAATAGTAGATATGACCCAAAAATATAGTTTTCATTTTTAATTGTCACAATTAATTTAAAAAGCAATAGATATAAAATCTTACAATATTCTTAGAAACTGTAGGTATCTAAAGAATATTAATTCATTCTTAATTTTTACTGGAAAAAAAAAATATAATCAATGAAATGTCTTAATAATATCTTAATTTATATTTTATAAAATTAATTTAACAATTTAAAGTATAATTACTTTATAATTCTCATTAAGCATAACAACAGAAAGTCGTATTAAACAATTTTTAAATTATTACAGATAAATCAACAACAACTGAATTATCAGTAAGTAATAAATTATTATTATTTAAGTTTCTATCTGATAAAGTATTAACGTAAAAATAAAATATCTTATACTACGATAAAGTATATATTTCAGTTGAATCTAAATATTGAAAATATTATACAAACTATTTCGAAAATCATATAGGACGAATCAGTCAAAAATAGTTCGATAATTCCTAGTTTTAATTGTTATTTTTGTTGGTGTACAATAAATTATATAAATTAATAGGAAAAACACAGTATTATATATATATAAGTTAAATATAACTAAAACTCATAAAACTTAGAATTGTTATTTTTACCACAAAAAATTATTACAGTGTTTCGAATATAAAAAAATTATACAGGTAGATATAAATAATATATAATAATATATAAATTATATATGACCAAAAAACATTCTTCCAACCGTGCACTTTGAATTTTGTACGTAAACGTACGACGTAAGTATAACGTATATAATTTGTACTTAATTAAGGCATTAAAAAGATGTCAGAGCAATATACTATATTTTGTCTCTTTTATTCACATAACATCGCATATATATGTTCAAAAGTCAAAAGTACTATCTTCTTGCTATTAGCTTTAGTACTGCAGTAAATTGAGCTATTATAAGACTTAAGTTTTAGATCATTATATATGTGTATACCTTATACGCAGGTTTTTTTACAATATTTTAATTTTTATGCAACTTATGTGTAAATATATGCATTATACAACCTATATGTAAAATATTAAAATTTAAAAATGCACATATCATGCTTAATAATTAATTGCAATATTATAATTTTAAAAAATAAACGTACAAACACAGTTTATTTTCTTAATTTAAAGTTTTATGGTAGGTTAATGAACTCTAATTCTAAAGCTAACAACACAGGGTTAGTTCCGCTGAACGAAAATTTATCATTTTGAGTACGGCACGGAGAGGGAAAACAAATAGTGTGCTGATATTCTCTTAACTCATCGGATGTTACAACATTACAGCAGTAATCTACTAACGTTTTCGACCTATCTGCTTTGTCGTCAATATTACGAAAACCACTTAAAACCCGTTTCTGTATTATCAAAAAAATTGTCGTGCAAAAGTAACGTATGGTGTACGCACAAAGAAAAACGTAAAAGACGAGATTTCATATCATTTTGAATTGTTCAAAAAAAAAAAAACTCTATTCATACCGTGCAATTCATGAAAAATGTATTAGTTGTACATTTGGTAACCGAATAATATTAAATTGTGATGAAGATTGCTTAAGAATTAAGAATAAATTTATACTGTTTAGCCTCGTAATATTACAGACGTAATATACAAATTTTAAAATAATAATGATAAGCATAATATTATTTAACTTGGAAATAAATTAAATTTTTCATTTTTGTTTTGATCAAAACTGCTTTATATATATAGTTTAATAAACTCCTTTGTATATCCATCAAATATACAATATAATCATTAAAAAAAAATCTTTTAGCGCGTTCAAAGATCCAATGTGTTTTTAGTCACCTGTTTTACTGGAGAATAAAATACCAATATCCACCACCTAATTAATAATTTTTATAAAAATTTTTCCAAGGATTTTAGATTTATCCTATGAGTATACAAACTACCATAAGTATATAAGATTACCTACCATAAGTTTAATGTTTTAAAAATTCAAATCAACTTAATAATGATTTTATTCAAACACTATTCACTCTAGGTATATATAGTAAAAACATAAAGTGAAAACACGTCCAAGAAGCGACAAAAAAATATAACTTCATTACTATGAATTTTAATCTAATGCTAAATTATTGCTTTTGAAAAACGATTTTAAGCCGAACTGTGTTTATTATTGTACATAAAGTACATTTTGAAAAGCTTAAACGCTAATAAAAATAATTTATGAGTACACTTTTTCAAAATTATTAAATAAAGTAACGATAAAATATAAAACTAGTAACTTTGTATTATACGTTTATTTGTTCGTCCAAAACACAACAATTAAACGTTTCATAAAAATTATAATTTTAGATATTTATGAAAGTTATACTATTCTCTGATATTTTAATCTTTGTAAGAAAATCTTTCAATTAGTCATTTTAAAGGTTTATTTTGTTAAAATATAATATATACAATAACAACATTATAAAACATTCACATTTCACACGAATGCATTGAAATTTTAAACTATAAAAGCGACAACACATAGCTAAAAATGTAAATACACAACCAGTCTAAATACGTATACCATTTACTAAATTAAATCTGATAAAAAAAATAATCATAAAAACTAATAGATTGAACAAAAAATATAAAATTTAAATATTCTATAGATTAGTTGATGCTCTGGTTAAATAAATAAACTTAAACATGTTTAATCAATCAAGACACACACTGTGGTTTATAATTACATCAGAAAAAATCAATATAGAATCACAAACAAATAAAATTCCAATTTCAGACCTTAGAAATAACAAATCCTGAATAACCAAAATCACTTTAAATAAGTAGTTAACTGATAATTGAATCTCCAAAAGCTTAAATAACCCATTATTTTAAATACTTGTGCGTAGCTATTAATACACAGACTTTTCATAATAAATAAAAATTTTGTTAAATTTTGAATAAGTAAAATTTGAAATAGGTATTCAGCTTCTTCTTTTAGAATATATGCGACCAAATCGAAAACTAAACACTGTGGTTTAAAAAATTGTAAATCGATTTTATTAATAAAGTTATGGTAATTGGTCATATTATTTATTTTGAAAAATTACTATGTTCACTGTTGAATGCAAAACTTTACTTATAAAACAGTTTTGTTCATTAGAACTTACAAAAAAATAGTTACATCAATTATCATAAAAATATAACAAAAGTTTGATGTATATTTATGGTATCTACACATAAACATAATAAATATTTTATAAGTTATACTTATAAATATTTTTTCATAGACGAAAGTGATGCCAAAAAGTAATTTATGTTCTACTCATTACTTTATTATGAGTCAAAGTATGTTTTTTATACAAAACAGAAATGTAAAAATCATTTATGAAGGGAAAAATTAATTTATTAGGTATACTGAAACCTAACGATCTTTTCATTACACTATTTTTTTTAAAACATGATATCTATTAATTTCTGTATCAAAAATAATATTTTAAATATCTCAGTGGGCAATCAATATAACATATTATTTTTAATTGTTTTTATAATATGTTTATAAATATACAATTTACATTATAGATACATATATAAAAACTTACATAACATATAAATTATAATATGATATATTGCTGCATCACATGTATTGAAGAAAATTAAAACATATAACTATGAATAAAACATAGTATGTTATTATAGTTATTATTAGTACCTTTTCTATTTTCTGAACAATAAAAGTTACTATTTTCCAAATAAAATACAATTATATTATGTTAACATATTTTAAAATTAGTTTAAAACATTCATGTATTCGATTTTATTTTACGATAAACTGGATTTGTATATTATAAATCATATTAAATAGTATTTTTTATAACTAAAATAGTAGTTATAACCCTACAAATTTAAACTTAATTATGTGCTGCGCTATCACAAGTTTGAAAACAATTTAATGTCATACAAAACCATATAATAGGTATTTTTAATATTTAAGATTTTCCTTATGTACCTGCTAAAAAAAATTTTTCAAAAACTTAAAATTTATAATATTATATTACATTTTAACTTAGTTAATATATTATAATAAAATATAGATACATGTTTATTCAATATATCATTTTTAAATTCTGAGTAGAGCTAAATATCTTGTTGTTTTTAATTGTTTTACCTTTAACAAACCTCGCAAATAAATCAAAAATGTGATACCTATTTAAATTATAGTAAAAATGTTTTAAAATATATTTAAACATAAATTTTAATTTTTTTTCTTTGGAGTATTCTTTAGGGATTTTGATGACAGTATAATTTAATCTTTCTAAAATCCTTAGGGTTTCGTTTTGACTCTGAAGATTACGTACGTGACATTTTAGAATTCAATAAATCAAAACAACTCATCTTCTTTAACCTTTTTGCTGGCCTGGAAATCTTAAAGTTTCTCAATTTTCAACCATGTTATTGGAAAACTTCTTTGAACAAACTAATATTGATGGCTAATTTTATATTTAAAATAAGTATTATTAACTACCTAGATAAAATATACAACTATAGTAAATACATAGTACAAAAACGTCTATATTATATAGTCATCATTTGATTAAACGCCGAAACAGAGCTTATAACAAAGAACTTCTAACATTTGCATATATATTTTTTCTGTATAACTTTAAAAATAAAAATGCAAAATATAAATAAAGTTTATAAAATTAAACTTTAAATCTGAAATTTTATTTTACAATAATATGTTTGTATACACCTACTCTAGTTTTTACTTATTATTTAGTGGGGTTAATTTTAATATTAGTTAGATTTGTATAGTTTTTTCAATCATAATATCACAAAAATCATAGGTTTTAAAAATGTAATGTAAAATCTGAATTAGTAAATAAATATCTAAAAATAATTTTAATAAAACGGTAAGTATCTAAGAGTTATTGATAATCAGAAATTTACCCTTTTTTATTTTTGTTATTATATTTGCAAACACATAATTAGATAATTTTACTAGTACGCAAAAAAAAAATGGTTAAATATTTATTATAATTTAGCATAGCTCTTATATTATATTATTATAAATTCTATTTATATTTATAATTACTATATTACTATAAATATATTTTTTATAACTTTTTAGTAAGAAATATTTGAACAAAATATAATATTTTATAGGATAATGAAGTAATCAGGATATGATGATAAATTATTCATTAACAATCAATTTATAGGTCAGTCATAATATTATTTTACAAAAGCATCGCTCGATAAAACAAACAAATTGAGCATAAAATTATAAAACTGGGTAACAAAAATAAATGCATCGACGAACAATATTCTTTTTCAATTTAAATTCTCGTCTAAAAATATTATATATTCAATTAAAAAAATAATAATATCTAATAAACATGGAATACAAATATTATTAACCTATGTAAGTATTTTGATACTATTATACTATTATATTTTGCTTTAGATAGACAATATCATTAATACAATTTTTTAGCGGGCAGTTGAATTCTAATGATATTATTTCGATATTATTGTTTTTATTTCAATAAAGTAATAAATTATAATTTTCTTTTAAACAGGTGTTTTTTTATTTATTTTTTTTTTTTTTTACAACAAGTTGAGCTCTACGTATGTAATCAAAATTTATGAACATTAAAATATATTCTAATTGATAAAATAAATAATATTTAATTAGTAATAAATCTATAACACTAGATAATAAAATCTAAAAGATCTTTGAAGTAAGGTATCTACAATATATCCTTATTTAAAAAAAATAATAATACCTTAAAATTTAAAAATGTTTAAATGTAATTGAAAAATGCATTCTTAATTTGATATTTAACTCGCATAAAATTTAAAACTTAATGTAATATAATAGTTGCATACATAAGCTGTAAAACAACAATAACTATAAAGAATTATTTTAATGTGCTTTAAATCTTATTTTTCCCTGATTGTCAAGTAGAAATAGGGGATTAAAATATCTTTGATTCACATATCCCAGTCTCGAATATACTTATAATATACGCTCCAATTCTTCTTTAATGTCCTATTCGATATTCATTATTGTATATCCCACCTGCGGTTTTTGGCTCTATAAACTATTATTTAAGTTGCTGTTTTAATTCTATACCCAAATCACTGACGACTGGCACGTGATGTTTGTGACATTAATGATTTTCTATAAGGTATGGGCGTTGGTAGGTAAATATAATTTGATAACTGTCAAATATCGCTAGAAACCCCGTTAATATGACCTTGGAATGGATAATGAAAAAATCATAGAATTTCTTATGCAGACGATTGTTGTAGTTGTTTAAAAAAATGGCCATACAAAATTTTAATAAAGATAATTTGGGTTCAAATTTTTTTCAATCAAAAAGTTAATTTTCTTAATTTTCTTAGTCAATAATAACCTAGTAAAAGTAGTATAAAATTGTTCTTAAAACTTTTTTTTTTTTAATTAAACAATTTAATCAAAATTAATTTAATGAATCTTAGTTTGATATAAATGTATCTATTCAGAACTGTATTAATATTTTTTGTTTAAATTTATTGGTATAAGCAAAATGATTAAATTTGGTAAGCAATCTTTTGTGTAACTATATACATTTATAAAGCGGTAAAATGTATTATTTAATTTGTTGTATATAACAATTGTTTAGTTATATAAATATAAATAAATTTTAAAAAATGTATTTAAGATAACATAATTACAATGTATTTCGTATATTGAATATTATTTGAGTTGCCTCTACAACTTGTACTCCAATTTTAAACATTAAGATCTAATATTAAAAATTCTATTGAAACATTTAAAATATTAACCATTATTGATAATAAAGCGATTGACCTACGGTGATTACCTCTCAAAGAAATGCAATGTACCCTTTTCTCGTAATTTAGCCTCTGTATGGGGTATTGATTACTCCCCTTACAACTGTATCCAATAACTGGACCACGCAGTCTCCCATTTGTGAAGTTCACACTTATAAGGCGATAATATATTATATCTCTATTATATCGTACTATTACACATCGCTATTCTACACTAACTGCTAGTGACAATAATAGGTAAATCGAATTTATTGTAATATATTTTTTATAATACTATGATAAAGTACCAACAATCTATCGCTGTATTCTGTTACGGTTTCTATTGTTTCAAAATATTTTCGTAAATATTATTACTTGTATAAATTATTCAAAATATAAATACATTTTTTAGAGTTAATATTAAAAAAAAAAAAAACGTATTCAAGACACGAATTCCTATCAACCTTGCAAACCAGGACAAAAATGTATTTTAAAATAATTGTATTGAACAATTACTTTAATAACATATTTTTCTTTTTTGGTTATCTAAAATTAAATCTTTCTAAAAAAATTGTGTATATTGTTTTGCTTTATAATAATATACATTATGGCGTATAATTTATATTCTATATTTACTACAACTAATTGAATAATATAGAGTTATAAATACAATTTTCAGTTTAGCTACTTAATATATTGTAGAGTTTTTAAACATAATATTACATACCATGGATTTTAAACTATGTATCATGCATAAGTGTACTATTGGAAGGCAGAAAAAAAAAAATTTTTTAAATAATTTATATGCAGCATGAGAATACAATAAATACGCATCCTGAAAAATAGACCTTATGATTGGTTTTCAATTTTATCGGCAACATCACGAACTCATAATGATTTTGTTGGCACAAGTACTTAACAAAACAAAACTCCAAACAATTGATTTGACAAAGTGATGTGCTTCGTGGTCCGTTTAACAGCAACTAAATTTGTTCGAGAAAATATACATTACAACTAAAACCACTCCCGGCTAGGCTCAGGAAAGTCGCAAATTGTTTTTGTCCACTATTGTTTGTATTAATGGCGGTATTTTCTTACCCCTGTTACCACCACTTCTGACACTCATTAATACTCATAAACGTTTATCATCACTTTCCTTTCCACCATTTACACAGTGATCAGATTATTCATGAACGACAAAAACAATTGTTAACATTCTTTACCAAAGATATTTGATAACACGAAGCCGGTGCTATTGCACTGTGTAAGCAATCTAACAATGCATTACTGCATTAAGTTTACACGAATATCACAATGTACACATCATAACTTTGTTCAACAACTATACCTATGATAGTGTTATACTTAATAGGTTCACCCTAAAAATTCAGTAAGTTTATCGCATGCAATAGGCATTAATTATAACATCATAAATACAAATAATTAATTCATTAATGCACTTATTTGTTTCAATTATTTTTAGAATTATTATAATGGTTAAATTTTCCCGAATAACTGTTCAATTGTTATGAAATAACTATGCCATTGCTTTATTAACAATTAATAATTAATATAAATTAATAAAGATAAGCGTATAAAAATGTATATAGAAACACAAAATAAACTATTGTTGTATTGTTTTTATACTCTTGTAATCTAAAAATATTATAAATAATTTATTAAGTTCTTAGTTTCAAATGAATAGATTGTAGTATTGTTAAAACAATAATTAATTTTAATACTGGAAAATCGAGGAAGAAAAAATATTTTCTGATTCGAAAATCATAATTAAATCGAATAAAAAATATAATACATTTAGAAAACAATATATTATTTGAAAAAATTAACATAAAAAATTGAAACGATTTTTAACAGTTCCATTTATATGGCACCCAAAATAGTTATATTTATTCTGTCATTCACAGTTTTATGCTTAACATAATCATTGTTTACATAACATATGATGATTGATAGTTGTTCAATACACATATCTCATGGTATGATATCTAAAATATTTTTTAAAAATGTATCATTTCTATATAAGTATTATCAAAAACTGGGTCTTACGTAAAAAATTCTTGTTTTTCTTACTATTTAAAACTAATAGTAATGGGGATTTTTTTCATCAACCAAAAGTGATTTCCACTAGAAATCTTTCTTTAAAATTGAAGATTAAAGTATTTTTTACTAATCCTTAAGGTTACGTCGAAAAAAACATAATCATCGTTACAAATTGCAATACATCACACCGTTCCACTCAGTATTTAATAAATATATTTAAAATTTGGAATGTACCATACATTAAATTTTAATTATTAAGTGAACTTTCATATTATATGATAACATTATCATAATAAAGTCGTATTCGAATAATTCTTATATGAAATACACAATTTTACAGTATTTCCTCATTTGCGATCAACTTATTATGCAGAAGGACTGAACACTTTTATTATGATTCATTACAGTTAATGGAACATTTTTTTTTTCGCAATTGAAATATATATTTCAACTTACCTCGTGGAAGGTTATGGTAAAAAGAGAATAAAAAGAGAATAAAAATAATAAGAAAATGAATAAAACATTTCAAACTCGGAAATCGGCTAGGTGATATGAAGCGCACTAAGTGCTCGACCTCAAAGAATGTTTGAAACGTAATAATTAAACCACAGCGTTAAGTTATACTGTCGTAGGTATATATTATACTGTCTCAGTTCTTCTTAAACTGGACTTAAAATGAGTCGCTATAACGATAATACAATG
Organism: Aphis craccivora; assembly: GCA_009835225.1. Classification (NCBI taxonomy): domain Eukaryota; kingdom Metazoa; phylum Arthropoda; class Insecta; order Hemiptera; family Aphididae; genus Aphis; species Aphis craccivora. The sequence continues at coordinate 47,673 of VUJU01000621.1, read as the reverse complement.
GTGATAAAAGCATTTAACAATGTATACTTTTATAGCTGATAGTATATTAATACAATATGACATTATTTTTTTATGAACAGGTACTTAATATGAGACGTTATATTATACTAAAATTAATCGAATTATTGATTTAGCGATGTAGAGTTAATAACGAGTAACGACACATGTGTGGTAAAATAATAATATATAATATAATATAATGTACCGGATAATACTATAATGTGGTGCACGTTACGACTAGGCGTTAACGCTATGATATATCGTAAAATCGAACACAACGTAAATGCGTCCTGTAGAAAATCAACGGCTGCTAACGGGGCGGCGACAACTGCTGAAATACTGACGACACCGCCACTGGCAGACTTCGGCCAGAATGGTCATATTATTATTGTTATTATTATTATTATTATTATTATACGTGTCATCGTGAATATAGACCGCATCACATCACTGACTTACCGTCGACTATAACCTCAGGCCAAGAGAGTTTGGACAGTGTTGTTACCGTCGTATTATGTAATAATAATAATAATAATATAATAATACCATCAGCTAGCTCTACAGCAAGGCACGGTATCGCGTGTTGTTTGAAAACGTCCCGACCCCATTCCTCCACCTCTTTTGACGCATAGTGATACCGATCATAAATCAATTTACCGGCTGTAATCGAAGTCAAAACGGAAATCACGAATGTTCGAAAGCGTTTGACAACGAGAAATAAAACGAATTAATGGAGAAATGCGTTCGATGAAAGGCAACCGACTTACTATAGTAACAGCTGCGTGTATACAGAATGATTCGCTAAACGTGCTCCCTCCATTGGTTTTCTTCATTAATGCAGTTATTTAAAATCTGATATTTGAATTTTCAAGTCTACTTAAAAAAAAATGTTTTTAAATAAAATTTTGCACCCTAATTTAACCTATTTTTTTCTTAATAAATTTATTCAAATTCCAATTTTTAGAAATTTTAAATGTACTTAAATATTTCATAAGTCAACATTTGAATAAATTCATTATAGAAGGAAAAACGAAAATGAGCATGCTCGTGAATTACCTTGTTAGTAATTCAATCCCTGTATATACCCTGAACAAATTTGCTCGATTAAAACAAGCAAAAATCAGAAAAATTAATCACGCGGGTAAACATAGTGCAAGCGACTGCAACCTGTCCCGCAACTTTAAATTATTATTCTCGTCAAATCAAAACCATTTAAACCTTCACTTATATTCGGAGTACTTAAACGCACGCGCATTGTACGTAATATCTCATTTTCTAGTAAAATTTTAATCATATTTTTTAATCTATGACATCCCATTTTTTGCTAAAGTGCCCATGTTCAAAAAGTAAAAATTGTGATTTTTATTTGTACCACTAACACCCCATCCCGATAATTCCAACAATAACTACGCTGCACAATATCACAAAAATATATTCATTTTAATGTATTGTTAACATAAAATAAAAATATATATATAAGTAAGCGTCATTTTGAATTAGATTCATATTTAACTTCACTTTTCTGACTCACTAAGACAAACTGGGATTATATCAAAAGTTTAAAAAAAAAAATTGTTGTTATTAAAGTATTTTCGTATTTGATATTACGTCGTAAATGGGACCAAACGATCGCGACACAATTTTATACTAACACTCGTCATTATTTATTTTATATTTACGTTTATGAATGTTTTTTAATCACATTAATTGTTAATAATTTATTATGATTGTCTGTCGTGCTCATACACAAGGCCACATAACACTGTTTACCTATTCAACGAGCCACGTGTCAAAAACTTAATAATATTATTATTTATTTCAGCCGTTGTATTGCGAACACTTTTTAACACTGTTATGTCGTGACGTCAAAATTCGAAAACACCACACGCGCCACCATATGCCTACTAACTGCCAGCGTCCACGCAACAATTAATGTAAATACGTATATTTTATAGTATGATCTGTTTTCTCTTCGTTTTGAAACCATGACAAACAATTCTCAATTAAAAACAAAAAAATATTATTTATATACTAGCACACATAATCTAATATTGTACATAAACATATTATTGTTCTAGAAAACTTCAATTTATTCGTATACATAAAATAAGGAAAAATTATAAGAAATACAGCAAAGTTGGAGAGCTAGAGCTTCCGTAAAGAAAAAAAAATTTAGGATTTCATATTTTAAAACAATTTTATATTTTATTTTATATATTTTTACATGTATTTAAGTAGTAAGACTTAAATAATAATTATTATAGTTATTTATTTTTTATTTTTATTTTTTATGACATTTACTTAGATATTATTATTTATTATGGATACAATATTATATATTGTTATTATTACTAGAGCTATGAATTAATATTTTTCAGATTTGTATGCATTAAATCCATACAACTATAATAAATTATTACTATAATAATTCGTATAATTAATGTTCGTACAAAATATGTACGCCTTTGTTAGTGATTATCGCTGAGATTCTAAAAATATAAATAATGGCTTATAAGGTATTCCGTATGAAACCGTAACTGGATAGAACAGACATAAAATAAATATTAGTGTTTTAATTACAGATTTGATAACTACCTATTTTATTATATTAATCGTTTAATAAATTACTTGCTGAAAGTATATTTTTTAAACGATTTAAACAAATTAGTGCTTGGTTGTTGCCTAACCCAGTGGTTTGATTAAAATAAATTGCAGCCTCCACCCACCCCCCAAATTTAAAAGTCGATTTGTGCCTATTGATTTGAATAAATTACTATGATAATTTACAACAATTCCCGGAAAAGTTGTATAATTTACGCTATATCTAATCTTCAGGGAAACAAACAATTTTTACACAATATCACTATCGTATCGACCTACTTTTTCAAACAAAAATGTTAACCCACATTAATATTTATCTTACAATTCTATACGCACAATTGCTTGTTGAAGTTAAATGTTATAGAAGAAAATAACTTATTGTATCATACAATATAACATTCTTGTATTTTCTTCGAATGACGAACGAAACGGATTGAACGTTACAGTTTCCAAACATAATATTGAGTAGTGTGTAATAAAAAATAACACTGTTGCATCGGTTACTATGAAAAAAAAATTAGAAACAATGATTTATAATAACCTGATCTAACTACACGTCATAACTCGATGTAACAATTATACATAAATGTAGATAAGAATATATCGTTTATGTGATAGTTTAAACAGAGAAAATATTATTATATCCGTTTGCACGATGTGTAAAACTTGCTAAGTCTCATACATTATTGGTTACACTCATAAGAAATCTCAGTAAAGACTATAAATTTAGCAGCTAAGATTGTAAGTAATGATAAAAACTAAAATTGCATATTCAAACAAAAAGTAGTTACGGTATCATCTCGAGTATTATACAATATATATATGCATAAAATTGTTTCTTGAAGTTTTCAGTTTGGCCTAAAAAATATTCTCAAATTAATTTCAAATGATATTAAACTAACCTAGGTTATACTACTTGTTTTAATTGGATTAGTTTAAAATTTATCCAATTAAATAGTTTTTAAATATGCAAGTAAGACGAAAAACGCACTTATTACGAAATATGCCAACGTCTTAAGTTCCATTAACATAACGACGCTAAAACACCACGTTGATGTCGCGTACCTATTAAATACCGGTTTCATTATGAACAATTATGGTATAAAATATAAAACAGACAGCAAACGGATACAATATTATTAAAAATCGTAAACATCCTAATTTTGATATAATATTATGCCAAACACTAAAACAACAACGATTAATTTATGACATGATTTATATGATCTGATATGAATAATAATAAATAATAATGCTCAACACATTCTACGTGAATCTATGGTATATTTCCTCTTCGAAATAATCGTTATTTCACATACATTACTATTATTTTAGATTTGATAATAATGATAATATACAGTAGCCAGGACGAACGTGACAAATATAACATAAGGCATATGATATAAGTGTATGGCAAAATAACATTACCTACTTTAATGTTATAGAAACTATTGCAATTTGTACGCAATTTAAATAACACGGCTTATAATTTATTTTACATTCGTTGTCCTACTCGTGGAGCCGGTTTCCGTATTTCACCTTAGACAGTGATCCAAAATGTAATCTTAAAGTTGAAAACAAAATAAAACTCATTGTTCACAGCCAATATTACATATACAACACCCAAATGATAATAGAGAATGGTAAACTTCTAAAAATAAAAATATATAATAATTATTTTATAATAGATACAATATATTTAAAAGCAATGAGTTATTTAGCCCGATTCGGGGACGTAAGTACGATGAATTTAGTAATTGCAGTACAATACATCTGACATTATTTTAAAAATAACCAAATTATTGGAAATCAATAGAATAAATAGTCCAATGTCAACGATAATAACAACCGATAACTTACCTAATATTTTAAAATAAAAACACATGACATGTGTTCATTCGCATATTTGTATACTTTATTGGATAGTATTGTTTATTTCCTTCATTATATAAAAAATATGACTATAGCTATCACTTAAAACTCTAAATTAGCAATATTAAAAAATAAACCGTAAATATGCATAAATAAGCATAATACAATTATAGGACGTCAAAAAAAATGTGAAACAATACTTCTGATGTAGGTACAATGAGTGACTAAAAAAATATGCATTTTCTAAAACTTTCGAGCCCTGGTAATAAGTAATAGTAAGTCATAAAAAATAAATTTTTAACTGACACGCAGTGTCAACTTAAAATCGTTTTTTGTAAACATATATTTAAAATACTCAGATACTCAGATATTATGATATTATATGATTTGACTGGTAGAGAAATAGTAAAAGTTAAGAAAATTAAGTTTGATGTTTTCTTAAAATCATAGATAATGTAATATATACACAATCCTCTATTAAAATTTAACATAATACAAAGATTAGCTGTAAACCAAATTTAAAATGAAGTGAATAAATTACCTAAAGAAATCAATATCTTTCATCCTATATTAAATCAATCTCAAAGTATTATCCGACGCATATCATTATAATTATTATAATCAACCCTAAAATAATAAAGCCGGAGAGTTTGTTTTAGTGCAATAACATAATATCTAGAATATCTAGAACTACCAGTTTTATTTGAAAAATTATTTTTGCACTTAGCTCATTTATTGAAAAAGGTTATATTTGTTTTTCAAATCATCCTATATCCCTTAGGAGCCGATAAAAAAATCAAAAAAAATCAGAAAGAACACTAAGCCAAAACGAAGTAATAGTGCTGACAGGAATTGCAACACAATGGGTAGGAGAGCTGACAATGTCCACAATGTCAATTAATGATTAAATAAATTTTATTAAGTGTCATCTGTGAATCAAAAGTATTAACAAATTAATTTAACTACCTACGTTTAAATAACATAAGAGGCGTCATTTTAATGGTCAACAATGTGCATGAAAATATTTAAATATTTAGTTACATGATAAATATTAGCATATGTCTGACCTAAATAACTATATTTACTTATATTTGTTATTCGTTTCTTTTATTTTTTTTATTATATTTTTATTGATGTGTCAAAAAGAAATAAGTAATATTATAACAGGCAAACAATCAACAAAAAAAAAAATTTCCTGTTATATTATAATAAACTTTACATCGCTCATGCACGAAACAAAAATATACTATTAGCTGATTATTGTTAAAATAATAAATTCTATGCACATCGTCACTAAAGTACCTATTTCATTGGTTCGTTTATTAAATGTTTAATATCATAAGTTATATTAAATAAATATTTTCGTTGAGTAATTTAATTGGTTTTTATTTGATACAGGTATAATTATACAAATTTCCAAAACGCCATCGTATTTTTTCCTTGTTTACTTCATCTAATATATTCTAATATCGAATTTTTACTTTATAATTCATATGACACAAATGTTATATTTCATTATATTATTTACTATAAGGATGTTTACTTTAGATTTAAACAATTAACATATGAGTTTGTGAAATAAATAAATAAAACATGAAAGTCACTACTTAAATGCTATCTATGTTTTTATTAAATTATAATAATGGTTGCTAGAATAAAATTTGTTGTTTGACATTTTTCATTTTTACATAATATATTTTTACGCATTTCTACATTACATTTCAAATCATCTAATAAAGTCAAAAGGTTTATCTTTCCTTCTTTTATAGCATGTAAAACTGTCTGACGTATGCAATTGACAGCTAAATTAAATGATACCCGGTTTCTCATACATCACATACCTACATCTAATTGACCAATATTTATATTTGTAAGCAATTATATTTTCAAATAGATTGTTCATAATAAATAATTATGATTGCAGTATGACTTCACCATCGTCGTCGTCGCATCAAAAATAATCTCTCGTGGGAAATAAAAAAATACTCGGTAGAATAAACTAAATTATAACATTGTACCTATAAGGTTAATGTTAAAATGAAAAAAAAAATTGTGATTTTATTATGGATATTTTACGTACTCACTACTAAAAAATTTGGCAATTACTCGCCTATCTATATAAATGTTAAAAATGATTCTAAAATCGATAACTGAAATATATAAGCATTAGATGAAATATAATTTAGTTATTTTTATTTTTTTTTAAGTTTATGTATATACTACACATTGTCTGCATTCTATATTTTATTATGCTGTATATATTTACTACAAAAGTCTACTACAGTTACTTGCAATACTAAGAAATAAATATAAACACTGTAGACTTCCTGTAGATTTTATATCTTATTTTCCATACGGTATAGTACACACTACACATATATAAAATTATGGTACGTCGTGTAATTGAAGGAGGGTTATTGATTTTATAGCAGTGGTCATGCAAATAAAATAACAACAACAAAATACTTATTATATTTTTCTTTTCGATTAAATGACTTATGCTAAAATTTAAAAGACGTTAAATTAAAAAAATTCCTTTCCTTGGAACCACTATATACTTATGTCATTATTATTTGCACCTAATAATTTCACGGATCATAGTTTTCTATTTTAGTATAACCAAAGCCCATAATAATAATGTTATTTATACATTTATTTATTTATTATTAGTATTATTATTATTTTTTTTATATATACATATAAATTGGTTTAAAAAACTGAACATTAAATAAAATATTTATATTGATATAATTTAATATAAAATATGTTTCTTACGATAGTGATAGATAAAAAACTCAATACACGGATATTAATGGGATATTCATGAACATTGTGATTCTCATTACTTCATATTACGCTTGAACCAAACACAATTTAATCTAAGTAATTTAAGTGCGTTATTTTCTATAAGCGCAGCATTTTCATTGAAGTATTAAACATTTGGTTTAAATTAAAAATGTCAAGGAAGTGACCTCTCTCCTGACTTTACAATATTTTCATTTCAGATATCCACTAAATTCAAAACACTAGTAGCTACCTACGCCAATGATATATCTATCTTATACTCCAATAGCGACCCGATTAAAGTTTTAACTGTCTTCAAACACCAACTCGACCTTACCACCTTTCCTATAGGAAAGTGGTCCTAGAAACGAGTAAATCAAAATTAACATCGACAAATCAGTTCATATTCCTACACTCTCAAAAAAAAATATATTCCTACTCTTTTCTTCCAAGTAGTTCCTAACCTCTCCTTTACTTGAGTTAAATATCTAGATATTGTTTTAAATAAAAGATAAACCCAGGGTTCTCAACTTAAATCTAAAAAAAAAAGGTTATTAAACACTAAATCTCACTTAACATACATCCTGTACTGATATCTAAACTTTCACTTCGTAACAAAATACTTATCAATAATTCAATGCTAAGACCAATTCGGTCATACGCTGCCCAAATATGGGATTTTGCTAAACCAATGTAACTAAAAATAATCGAATCCTTTCAATCAATCTCCCTTCGTATAATAAAATGCACCCCACAATATATTTCTTATCTCACCCTTCACAAAGACTTAAATATCAAATCAGTTTTTAGTTTAATTAAAACCTATAAAAATTCTACTCCAAAATACTCCAACGCCCAAACTCTTAAATCGCATACTAGCACGACACTGTCTCAATTCCCGGCAATCCTTCTCACCATCTTAAAAACACATTGGTTTCGTGATCTTATAGTTTAAATTCACCGTCTGTTCACCTAGGAAAACTCAACAAAAGGGTCCTATCACTAAATGGCTTCCCTAATCAATGTTTCAAAGTTAAGTTTATACAATAAATCATTATCATATTTACTTATTATATTTATTTTTAATAAAAAAAAATTAAAAAAATTAAAAATCGATATAGTTGGATTTATTGTTTTGTTATAAATGTTGTGGTGGTGAGAATTGAAGGTAAATATTATAACATAACAATAATATTATAAATTATTTATGCTCTGGTCGCTGACCTACTTATAGTGAGTAAGTAAGTAAGTAATAATATTATGGAAAATATAATGTAATCTTTTCCTGATTATACTTTTTCCGTACTCATATAACCATAAACGTCTTATAACTAAAATTTATATAACATAACATAATATATTTAATATTTAAAATGTGGGATTGGGTCACCAAAATGTATATTTAATAATAACGACCGGTATATGTATGACATTTATTTTCAATACTTAATTGTTTCTACGAAGTGTATGACCAGAAAACAATTAATTTAACTATAAAATATTAACTCATATTATATGCATTCAAATATTTTTATAGTATTTTAATTATTTCGTTGTTTATATCAGTTAAAATGTGTTTATTCTTTTATTCTATACTACAGTAAATAATACATCGCTGAATTAATATTCAGTTTAAAATATATCATAATTATTATTAAAGAATATATTTCTCTCAGCAATTTTAAATTTATTAATATAGAACTTTAAAAATAGAAAAATCGAAAAATCGGACTCTAGTTTCAAATTATATGAATACAACCACAACTGCAGTAAATTAAATAGTTTATTTTCAAATGTTTTAAACAATATTTTGTTGTTATTTTTCTACAACATAAATAACGAAAAATAAAAATTTTAATGCAGACTTTATTATGACAAAGTCTTCTCTAATGCGGTTTTTCGTATAATGTCCGGTGTTCCATCATTTACCACATTACAAATTTAATTATACCATAATACAACCTCTTCCCACATATTTCAATATCCATTAATATGCTAAAACATAATACTATCTACCTGGTATAATATGTTTTACCGGTAAAATCATCCGGTGCTCAATCATAGTTTTTTCAGATAATTGCTCAAATTTTCCAAAATAATTCAAAAACTATGGACTAGAGTAACAATTAGTTTAAAAAACCGTATGATACGTAATCATTAAATTAAAAATAATAACTATTATTCAGCTACTATACTTTATTTGTCCAGCAAATACTTTAACTAATAATATTAATATTATTATATAATATAATCATTATATCTTCAAAAAATTTTACAAATAGCAATAAATTGCAATAAATAAAATTGTTTACATATATATCATCATAACGTTAATAAAATCCACAATGTTATTTTTACACACAGCGACAGGAGGTTGATACCTAGTTCCCTTAGGAATTTTGTAACTTGGCTATTATTTACCATAATATATCACAGTTTTGTCATGTCTATGTAAATATAATTTATTACCACCTTATTATTAATCGTAGTAGAAAATAGAAATATACGGCAAACAAGTCAAATATATAAAATTAAAGTAAAGAAACATTGAATATACATAATAATAACACATGCACACTACAAGTATCGCACAGACGAAAGAGTAAGGAATCTGTGTCATCTGATTATCAAGCCGTGCATTTCCCAGTAAAATTTAAGAATCATACTGTAATAAAGACAACTGAGATTTAAAATGGTTGAAAAATAAAGATGTTTTCCACACTTATGTAACAGCTTGATTAAATTAAACGATAAATAATAATAATTCGCTTTGACAGAATACGCATATAGTTATCCTTTTTCACTAATTCCTACAAAAATTATAACATTGAAATTTTTCCTAATTATTACACCTATGTCTAAATAAAATATTGTAATGCGGAAAATAAAAACGATAAATGAACAAAATACAGTGTTAAATTAAAATAATATGCATCGAGCAGCACTTACTGTATAACATAAATTATAAGCGATAGTTTTTTTTCTTGTGGTAATACTATTGTCAATTATTTTTTAATATTAGTACAAATTAAAGACCTACATATTTTAAGACGTCAAAACAGCCCAAACACATTCTAAACAACATGACTTAGAAAATTCCTACTGAATTAAACATACAATACTCGATACTTCCTGTTGATAAAATAAAGAAAATAGCCTATTTAAACTTACATTTCTTATTACGACAAGTTTTTTTTTTTTTTATGAATGAAAAATAAAAACGAAAATTATCTAAAATAACTTCAACAATACCATTAATAATTATACCTTGTCAAAATACGCTGTATACAACGCATTTATCTAATTTTAATATATTCTATTGTTTATATATATATTTATATAGATTAATATATATTTTCTAAATTTTATTTTATTTCTATTTTCAAATAAAAGAATTTATTGCTAATTAAATTTTAATAAAAGCTTCATTCGATTTAACTCAATTTTAATTTGGTTAGAAATGTAAAAATAATTAAACGTTTACAATAATAGGAGTACTTTGATCATTACAGTGAAACCAGTTTTTCAGCTAAACGATTTATTTTAAGTACCTCATAATGGTAGGTGCTTTACTAACCGATACAACTGCAATAGATCAATGCACAGCAACAAACCACCCTCCTTTATCATGATAGAACAATTATATCTTCTATAACGGAAAGAAATCAAGACGTAACAATTCTATATAATGTTATATTTCTTCATTCTCACCCAATTATAGAACACGGTAGATCAATTACACGTATTTGAAATACATTTTTAGGTCCTCTTTATCTAAAAACTGTATTTGCTATCTTATAATATTAAATAAATTGGGATAATATCTGAAATTTATATAAAATTCGCGTAAAACACAAAATACGTGAAACGTTTAATAGGTATGTATTAAAACTAGAATAAATAATTTGTTTATTAAAAATATTTTGGTCACATAATTATACTTTATTTATTTTGAAAACTAAGTTACATCTATAAGACCGATAATAGTTTATTAGTGGTGTTATAATAATGATTTTAATAATTTATTAATAGTCTAATATTATGCCAAAACTACAAGTTAAGTAATCGTTACGTTTATGGATATATACGTATTTATCATCAATATGGCTTATGATGGAAGTTTAAATTGCTAGATAAATCGTAGCTTATTGCTATGGTTGAGTGTTTGTGAACATTTTCCAGACACAAACAATTCAAATACACAAAGTTCGATACACAACGGGGCGGTGGCTGGCATTTTGATAAACGATCGTACAATCTGCAGTGACCGCATATTATACATTTATACTCAATACCAGCATGTAATATCTGTTGCATTCATATAAGTAAAAAAATAAAATTGTAAATTGATAATGTGGTACCATAACAAAACAATATTATTGAATTGTAATTCAATAAATCAGATATTATAGTTGATTTTATTATACTTCTCAATTATGAATAACAGTAACTAATAGTTGAAGTTCATAAGTAATGAAACAAAAGTATTGTTTAATACTGATTGATAAGATTGCATTATCTAAAGAATGTAGTAATATAAGTTTTTGGTAAATAAGTAGTACGTGAAAATATTAAATTTCAACTATCAATATCAATGAATTAATTAATTCATATATACGTAAAAAACGTTGAATATGATTATCTTAAATTAAATTTCGATTTCATCACCTCATAATTGTGTACATATATTCAATATACACCACTGTAATTTCAATTAAACTTGTATCCATTAGTATTAAGATTCAATACAACCAATATTTGGTTTATAATTAAGAACTTAGTAACGTTGAAAAAATGTATTGATGAAATACATTCTTATATACCAAACTATTTTTATTATTTATATTACAGACATAACTCGATTTTTCTTCGTGTTATTATTGAAAATAACAATTTTTAAAAGAAATTTTAATATTCCATTATTAATATTTCTTAAAAAAATTCAACGATTTAATAATCACTCATTCAAACATGTATACTTTAATGTTCCAAAACGTATAAAATCATACTAAAACTAATGAAGAAATACAGTTAATTAAATCACGACTCTAAAGTCTAAATCAAATGAAAATAAACTACATATTTCAACTAGAATACTATTGTTTTAAAATAGGTACTCATCAAATGGAATTTCCAACATAAAATTCCATCCATACGAATATTAACCAGCTAAGTATTTATTAAATGATTAGTAAGAATTACAAATAAAATAAGAAACTAAAAGGAAATTAATTCAGAATGTTTTTTATCATATAGTTTACAAATTTGATTGATGTTAGTAATTCATTTTTCTATAAGTTATACAATAGACTGAACACATTAAAAAAAAAAAAAAAAATCACATATATTAACCGACAATTATTATAATATAATTTAATATATTATATATCTAACTGTTATTAACTAAAGAGCCACTACTAGACGTACAATAGAATAATGTGAATAAGTTCATAAAATATTTTAAATGAAAGTGTGAAACCTTTCATGTGTTTTATAACGGTTATATCGGTATTGGACAATCTTCATGATAATATGCTATGCGATGACTGTTGTGCTGTTAAATTGCCTATTCAAGGCGCCGTGTTATCATTATTTATTAATACAGTGCATTAATAAATAGGTGGATTACATCTTATAATACTAAACGGCAGGGCTGTAATGATGTAGTTAGTTGAGTGGGCTAAAGGCTATGCTTACCCACCCTCCCAAACTCAAAATTTCTAGATTATTGATACTGCAATTATTTATTTTAATTATTATATTTAAAGATTCTTCTCCTAAATAGAATTAACTAAAAGTTTGTTAGACACATGCTAGATGCTAGAACATATTTTTTATTTAGTAGTGTATTTTACAATTTTATATCATTGAATATTACAGTTTTAAGTTCAATTTATTGGTAACATGTGACTAATATTTAGTCAATAAAGTATAAAATGTATGGTTTAATGTAAAACATAATTTTTTGATTAAATTGGTTTAAAATATGTAACCTTAAAATTATGTTTCACGCTAGGTTTTAAATTTTCTGCCTCACCGACAATAATAAAGACAAAAATGACAAACATTTTTTTGAAGCATATGGTTTACGAGTAGGTTAGAATTCCGAATATATACATTTTATATTATTAATGTTTTGTAATGAATATCTAGTAATAAAAAAAAAAAAAAAATGCATAAGAATAAATATTTTAAAAACCTAAAAACAAACAATTTTTTTTTTTGCTCCCTTACCTATTGATTTTTTTTTTAAATTTATTTCAATATTCTGTTTTTAGTGGTATTATATAAATTTATTGTTTACCCCCTCTACATTCAATGCTCTATATACATGCCTAACAGAAAAAAATGGTACGTAAATAAAAAAAAGTAAATCGATGGCGCTTGTGACCGATGTATACCACTCTGCACACTTAATTATTATTACCATAAATAAATCTGTTAATTTGCAAAGAACTCTGAAAATGGGTGTAATTAAAATAAAGACAAACTGAACATGACAATAACTTTAAAATAGTGTAATAATTTTTGATTAAATACTGAGAACTAGAGTACTTAATACAATGTTTTTATGGATGTTACGTATTTGCAGGTTTTCAAAATACAAACAAAATAACTTAGATAGTTAAATCTAGGATGCTAGGATCCGTAAATGACGTAATTGTAATTATAATATTAACTAAACTATTTGTACAGTAAAAATAATTCATCATAAGAAACTATATTTTGAATTATTTGTTATGTTGTTATGTCTTAACTATCATTCAATTACACCTAAAATATTGTCTTTAGATAATTTTATTTTGAACATAATGACAACAATAAATTCATAAAACAAATTAAAACTTATTAATATAAAAACATAAAATAAAATTATATTTTATTATTAAACAATTATTTTTTTAATATTATAAATTCCTTCTTTCTTATGGCGTAAATAGATACCTAGCTTTAAGGTTTGAACATTGAATTTAAAATCTTTGTTAGATTTAGCTTTAAGTGCCTATTTATATTTATTAACTACACAAAAAAAATTAACCAATAGTTTTTTACTTTTTTTTTTTTTTACTCTAACATTGATAAAGAATAGATAAAGTTATTATTTTATTAAATGTTCATGAAAATTAAATATGATAAACTATGGTCAGTTTAATGTTTCACAATTTAATCTAGATGATTATATAGTTAAAACTATTTATTCATATCTTAATATCACATTAATTTATTTTGAAAATTCTAAAAAATGAAATAATTCCATTCGTGCTATAATTATAAAAAAAATTAATACTAATAAATTTATTTCAACAATTTTATTTAGTATTTAATCAAGTTTAAAATAACAAGCAATGTGTCTTTTTTAAATACTCGTATTTTTCAATGTAGTAACTCAATTAAGTATAATTGTTTTTATAGAATGGTCAAGAAGAAAAGATCTACGAAAAAAAAATAAATGTTTTATCACAAAAATAGAATACGAAATATTGTATTAATATCTAATTAGCTAAAATTAAGTACTATTATTTATTTTAAATATTATTAATTTATTTTTATTTTAGAATATGAATAGTTATGCAATAATATACGCATATTAACTCCTATTTTTTTTTCTAAATTATATGAATCTTAAATTTAATAAACATGATTAATTTTCGAAATTGTAACATTATTAAATAATTTACGAGTTATGTAAAATACAATTTTTGATTAAAAATTTAATACCAAGTTTATCATATATTTTTCATGAACAAATTATAGGTATATATTGTATTCCAAAATTCATAGTCATAATATTTTTTTAGAGCATTTTAAGTTTAACAAAAATTTATAAATAATTAAAAATTCCTAAAATGTTTAAAAAAACATAGCCAAGATTTGAAAATTTAAAACTAAGTCTCATATAGGTTTTATTACAATATAAGTACTAAAGATTTGAGTAAATAAAATATATAAATTGTTGTAATTTAAAAAGTATTAACTGTAGAAACTTGAAACATTCCACTATTAATTAATTAAATTATTTTATATACTCTAAGAATTTTTCAAAATATTCAGACAAATTTTAGGTTGCTTATAGACATTTGAAACATTCCATTTTTTTTTAGTTTTTTATTTTAAAGTGTTAATAAATATTTTAAGGTCTTCTAGTATCTTATAGGATCAAAATTTAATATAAGATTCAAAATAAATAATAGTAATCATTGCAATTTAAAAATATTATAAATATATTTGAACAATTTACTTTTATAAAAGCTTAAAATTAAAACTGTGTCATAACTTGTGAAAATCGCAAATACATTTAAAATATTCTGTAATTAAAAATGTAACATTTTCAAATAAGTTGTATGCAAACCTTTTTTTAGACATTTCAATTTTAAATTTATATTGGATTTGGATTTTCAAACTAAAGAGAGCGATTTTATTTTTTTGGTATATTTCAAAAACTATTAAGTAATCAATACAAGAATTTGAAATTTTTGCTATTATGTATATCATTTATTACTAAGCATGTAAACATTATCACTATATTATAACTTATCTATTACACTTTAGCTATTTATACTATATATTTATTTACGTCATTCGTAAGTCTATTGACTGAAAAGTTATCTTATAGTTAATAATATTAATATGTAATTTAAAATATAATATGAAATATTCTAGGACGACATACCGTCTATGTTCAGAACTATTTTTCATATAGAACATTATACCTATCATTGAATTAGAATTTAACACATCTATTAAAGTTCCACATTCGACACCTAATATACAACAGATTAATACAGACTTACCTAATGTTTTATATTTAATGACAATAAATTTATAAATTACGTATATAATATTATATTTTGTTAATATTAACTTGAATCAAGTGTACTAAGTTTTGTTTTACAAAGTGTTTGGTTTTTTTTTTTCAGATAGCTACTCAAACTAAAATAATCACAGATATTATGAACATATAAAATAATAAAAGAATAATGATTATTAGAACTTTGTTTTATAAGAAAAAGTATAATTAATTAATTTAATATACCTAATAAACATCGCATAAAAGCATAGTAATCATGAATTTGTGTAAAATATTAACTTTTGTAAAAGCATTAAATAGAATAATAAAATACTTCAACTTTCTTACCCTTTTGTAGTTTTGTATCATTTTAAAGAATAATGAATGTCAATGTTTTATCAAAGTTAACAATGAAGACTCTGATATATTAATTTATTTGAACCAAGCTCACCCATAAATGATATCTATCAACTTTCATTCATAAATGAGATAAAATAAAAGTCAACTAGATAGTAACTAACATTTAGATACAAATGAATCAACATATTATTTCTTAATGTTTTGTAAAGCCCATTGTTATGCTAAAAAAAATTATTAATTATATTTTTTACATATTATTTTTTATTTTTAATATATTTAAATACATAAATCAATTATTGAAAACAGTTTTATTTTACCAATAATAATTTTGAAAATAATGGATCTCGATGCATTTTTAAACAATTATTAATACTAAATATTATTTTTCATGTAAAATACAACAAAACAATTTAGATTCTAAAATCTAAATTCTAAGGCATTAATAAATATATTAAATAATTATAACTATTAATATTTATCAAATACTATGTAATAACTATGTTTAGTAAACAAAACATCTAAAAATGTACGTTACAAAAATAAATCCGTAAATTGTTGCTACTAAATGCCCTTTTCGTTAATTTTCTCTATATTCTTTTAACAGTTATAACTATATTATGGGGTTTTTTTACTGACACAAATATCAATTATGCACTTATAATACGCTTTTTATGAATTTTTAGGAATTGGAAATGGTATTTATTTTTTTTTACTTTTTTTACCTTAAAGCTGTACTATTTCAAAAATGTCAAATTGTTTCAAATGAATGTCTAATATTTTTTTACACCATAAATTTCCCCGAAAGTCATTATGATCCACAAGACTCGTCAAGTCTTGTATTTATTTGATCAATTTCTCAAATTAAAACCATAATTCTAAAACGTAATTAAGACCAAAAATACAAAGTAGTCAAAGTTAAGGATCTAAAACTAGAATCTACACGACTACACTCATCAACCTGCAATAAGGGAGTGCTTCAACGATATTATAATTTAAAACAAAGCATTCATACATTTATAATAATAAAATATAGTTTGTTTGGCGTTTGTTAATTTAAAATAAAACATAAAATATTAATTTTTTGAAGGGTTTATAATTGTTTATTTTCTCAGTATGCCAATTTGCCGCATGCCATGAAGCATGAAGTTATAATACTTTATTAGTGATTTAAGAAGATGATCGCTTTATATTATAAGTATTTACTGTGCCCATGTCTGCAAATGGGCAATAAAGAAAAAAGCTTACTCTATAAAGAGTATTTTCATCAAGTTGAAATTTATGTTACACTTTAAGCCAACGGTTGAAAAATAGTCAGTAAACAATACATAATTGTAACACAAACAATATTTCTCACAATTCTATGACAAAAATATAGTACCTACTTAACACAATATACGATTAAATTAAATTAATATAAGATCAATATTAATACGACGTTCAATACTAACCTTTTATGAAGTCTATAGCCATTTCCAATCCATATGTATCCTTGTCGCAGTCGTCCAATATGAGTGCTCCAATTTTAAACTTGGTCCACTGTTTATTGATTTGATCTAAAGTATAGAGCATAGTCTCTACGGTCTGTATACCACCCTGAGCCATTATTGGGCCACAAGTGAACTGAGTATCCTCGCGTGAATGAACCATCATCAGTCCACCCAGGAGCAAATCACCCTCGACTACAGCCTCTTTTTTTAAGGGCCATACAAACGGCTCTGCAGAAAGTCCAGAATGTCGCATATGACGCATACGCACTTCCGGAAACGGTGTCTGAGAGATTCGGCGAAGCCATCCCGTATGATTAAAACACACCGAAAACGGAGACCACAGCACTATTAAAATTATGGCTGTATAAAATACGACAGTCATTTTTTGTTTTAAATGAAATGAACCCGATCTAGTATCCACAATATATGCTGTCTCATAACACAGGTACCCGTCGGCCAATCCAATCGTCCAACTTATCTAAACATAACAGTAGACATAACATTAATTTTTTATTTACCTATTTAAATTAATATCATAAGATAACTGGCCCTCACTAAGGAAACCCAGGGTTATCTAAGTTAACAAACAATTCTTATTGATTTAGGTACATATCACATTTTTAATAAAGAGTTTTTCATAATAAATCACATAAATAATTTTAGAAACATTACAAATATTATTCAGTATATTACATACAATACTAAGTTTAAATCACATCATATTCATATCGGAGTCAGTTGAATTTTTTTCTTGAAAATTCTAGGCATTAGGTTTAATAACTGTTGAAAATAGAAAACTTTTTGGCAACTAGTATTTGTGGGCCAATCTAAGGAAAAATCACCAGCTGCATAGGTATCTAGTTATAAAATGATGAAACGTAATGTATAAAACCTAATAAATAAAAAACTTGTTTACAGCCAAATTTAACGAAAATTCTAAGTAATAAAATTTAGTTTTAAAACAATAAAAATTTTATTTGTACCTTTACGGTATACATTATATATTTTATGACATATGTTTTTAGTAATAACATCTAAATCAATCTAATAACAATTATTAGATTGCAATGTATTATAATTTAAATTAATATAATATAATATTATGTGCTATTTATTACTTAATCAGTATAATCTACCTACTGAACTCAAGTATAAACAAAATAATTAAAAATGTATTATATATATTTATATAGCTTAAACAAATTTGAATTTTCACAATATTTGTATAACTTTTATTTTGATTAAAAATTAAAATTTGACTGGTAGAATAAAAATATATTGATTTGATTTGAAGAAAAAAAATTTCATGGAAATAAAAATAAGTTTTAAATAAAAATAGGATAAACAAATTTTGTTTAACTATTGTTATATTAAACATAAACTATTAATTAATATTTAATACTATTTATTCATCCTTTATTCAAACCACTCTTTTATCTTTTCTATCGTGTTTATACTAGTTAAATTGAAATATATTTAAATCAATAATCTAAAGACTAGTAACAATATATATTACATTAAGATTTAAAGAAAGAACCGATGAATTTAATAAAATATTCATAATATTATGCAAAATGTAAAATCAACCACCAATTGCCAAAATAATATAGCATAAAATAAATATTTAATAATAACCTTGAAACTCATAAATAATTATATTACATTGAATATTTTTAAATAATTAGAGTCCATATTTTTAAAAATATACATGAATATTTAATTAATACAAAATAAATATTTATACATAATAGCATACAAAATAGACCGAAAAATCATTCATGATTAATTGACAAAAACCATATACATATTGGGTTACTATACTTTCTAAATAAAACACGTAAACACCATTTAAAAAAAAACATACACGTGTAATTTGTATATTTAATTTAATTAAATAGTGGGTTAAATATTACTGGAAGGAATTAACAAAAATTTCAGGTCCAAACGATTATTTATTTTATTTTTGAAATAAAAATGTCATCAATGTTATAGAAGTAAAATTCAATAACTGAAAAAAATTATATTTTATGGCAATAATCAAAATACCAATACTAACACATAATTGAATTCAAACAATAAATCTGTCTATTTTAGCTGTATTTTTATACTTTATAAATATGTTTTTAAAAAGCCATTAATAATTAAACTATTCAATTTTAGTAATTTTCAATTGACCTTTGCAGCATATTTAAGAACATTAATTTATGTCATTTTCATTTTTAATCAACATAAATTATGGTTGGTAACTTTAAAATGCTTCAACAAAAACAAAAAATGTTAAATTAAAATGTTAAAAGTCTCGTAAAACATAATTTTAATTAGCTATAAACATTTAAATCGAATCAAACATTTATTCAGTATAATATACATTTTTATTTCAACTTTTTATTATCAATATAAAAGGCTATGTTAAAAACTAGATACCTATATTATAGTATATATATTGATTTGAAAATAAAGACATATTTCATAATATTGATAAATACTTACTTAACATTCAATTACATAATATTATGTCAATATACAGTATCTACAGTCTACACATTTTGAAACGTTTATTATTATTATTTTTTTTTTTTTTTGTTAAATTTCAATTTTTTAAGACATTTAACTCCGAAAAAACTATTTTGTAAAAAAGAAGACTATACATTTAAAGAAGGACTATAAACAAAATCTCAACAATTTTTGAATGAACAAAATTTCGTACTACGTTTTTGAGATATAAAAATTATCAAACTTATAAATTATAATAAATAATTACCACTATCACTTTATTTTTAACAGTATGCTATTTCATATTGAATTTACCTTGTAAATGTGAACTGGATAATTAAAACATTGAATGTTCTATTACCATAAAATAAAAAACATAAAAATGTATTATATTATGCTTAGTTTTTAATCATTTTTTAGGAAAACTACGGAAACAGTAAAAAATGACTTGGCATTGTTAAAGAGCTCCTCCTACCTAAAATAAGTGATAAAATATAAAACTCAAAGAAACTTGTAACATTTTAAAACGAAAAAAACTTATCCTCGGTCATAGTATAAAAAGACCTTCATATCACTTGAAAACATGAAAAAAGGTTTTCCTAAAACCTTTGAACTACATTTCAATAGTACCTATGCATAAAAAGTTATATAATATATTATAAATAAAAAACCTAACATAACATAATATTATACTTTTTAACTTGGAATATTTATAATAAATTACAGTGCATAAACATATTAGAAAGTAACAAACATGTGTAAATTAATTAGTGATCCGTTATTATTGAGAACTAAATTATAATTTATTATACAACCAATAACGAACATAAATTGCAAATATCAAACTGTAAAGCTAAAAATTAAAAACTTTAAATTTTAAATAAAATATTTTAACACTATAATACAAATATATGTGCTATTATTAATAAGCTTTATACATAAATGACAACTACATTTCCAACAATATAATTTAAAAATGTTTTAAACTTTGCAACAACTGTTACAAATCTAATTTTTTGAACATCATGAAGTTAAAATTTGCATAAGATATGGCCATATTATATAAAATTCCAAAGGTAGAAAATGACAATAAGGAATCTAACGATTTCACTTATAATTAAACCAACTCTACAAACATAACCAAATATATTATAATGGTTTTTACAAAAACATGCTTAGTCATAAAACATTTAAATACGATTTGAATTGAATGTTAATTTTTGGGACGTTAAAATGTATTTATTTTAACTGATAACTTACTTAGGTATAATAAATCATGATTTATGTAGCCTTTAATTTTTTTTTTTTTTAATTATAGGTACCTACTACCTATTCTTATAAAATTTGATTAACTTATTTAAATTAGGTATTATGAAAGTAATTGAAATAAATTAAAAAATATATATGTATATATATATATATATATATATATTCAACGTATAACTTTATTTAATTTCAATACGAAGAAACAATTTAAAATGTTTAAACTCTATTTATTTTTTTAACAGTTTTGAATAAATCTTTTAATTTAAATGACCAAACATTTTAGTTTGAGTGGCATCTACCTACTTAAACGTTAAAATGCTTAAAATATCTTAAATTTATTTTATTTTTAAAACATTCTTTCTCGTATCGAAAAAATATAATATCTTGTACCTACATTCCTAATGTTTTTTACAGTAATAATAAATTTTAATATTACACTCTATTAAGAAGTTCCAATACATAATTTGTGTTAAACTGACCAACATGTGGTTTAAAATATTTAAAAAGCTTAAAACTATTATAATTTTAAAAACTGATTTAATTAATTTATCACATTAATTATAAATACTCACGAAAAATAATTTTAATTTTTGGTAAACATTTGACAAAAAATCGATTTAACATTAGATCTGTTGGATGATTGAATGCAGTCTACTCGACAAGAAAATTTCCTTTTGAGTTATCATTTTATATATATACGATTATACATATATATACGAGAATTATATACATACATACTACATAGGTAGGTTTTCGCGTCCACGTAAAATATATATTTTCAACATAGGTATTTTGTTACTTATGATCCCTTTGGGCTTAACTCATTTTTCGGTTACTCCATTCATCCATATTTGATTTAGAAATATTATCAACACTTAAAGTATTTTTCTTAGTACATTAACTCAGTGGCACAAATTTATTATCACTGCATGCGTATTGCGTAGCATATACGAGAACCATTTTTATCTTTAAATAATTTAACAACATATGAGAGTAAAAACTTTGCTAAATCATATTTTATTCCGTCATTGGTTAATATGTAAAATTTATAAATATGACTTACGAATTTTGTGTTAATGTTGAACTGAATATTTAAAAGTAAGAAATTTATAAGTAAAAGTTACTAAGTACTCATTAGTATCGAAATATATTTTAAAATTCAATTATTAATTGTTAAATTCCTTACAAAAAGTTATTAATCGTTTATCAAAATCATTAAGACTTCCTAGGTTAACCAAACATAAAAATAACTATAGTTATACATAACAAAAAACAATTGTCATAAAATGTGTAAAAATATGTGTATCGTGTAGATATATAATATGCAATAATAAGACACATTGTTATACACTATTACTTTAAATATTAATAATACTCAACTTTAAACGACTTATGAAAAATGTACTCATTTTTATGTTATAATTTGGAATTCACTTTTCACAAAATATGGTATCGGTATGGGATTTACGTACATTTTGAATAATTAATGTTTTATGTAAAACTTCACCCTTGATCTACTAGTTATGACAAAACCATTGATGTAATACAACAATGTTCGACTTTGGTAAATTTTAGAATGTTATACACTAATTGACTAATTATATTTGTAGATATAAATAATATTTTAATATTTCCATGTTTAAACATAATATGCTTTTTATTGTTATTATTATTAATACAAACATCAGTAGTTATCGTTGTTCATAATTTATTATCTACATTACCTATACAGTTATATTTAAATTTTATAAAATACATCTGGTAAACTTAAAAAAATAAATTAACAGATTATTAGTTTCTGAAAAGGGGGCTAGAAGTTTGCATATCAAGTTGAGGGAAAGTAATAAATTGTTTATAATAAATTAATTTTATTATCTAAACATTTAATTTTGCACAACTTTCTACATTCTAAAAGTATATTATCTCGTTTATACAACCAAAAACATAAAATATATGTAATAAACGAATTTAGTCTTACGACTGTAATCGAGTAGTTAATCAACAGTATTTTCTAATGTCGTTTGTAGAAACTAATAGTCTGTTGTTTGCTTATCTTAATGATAATGCTTTATTATTTTTGGACTGAAGTAGAATTTTTAATGAAATACCTCTAACTATGAACATTTTAAATTTTAAAAAACTTTGTAATGTACCTATAAACAAAATTGTAAATTCTGTAAAATTTAAAATTTGATTTCAACAACAACAAAACAGCATTTCTCATCAATTGTGAAAAATAAGTTAATTCTATATGAATGTACCTCATTAATTTCTAATACATCAATATACAAGTACCTAAACCAAAAAACCTAACTTTAACTAGTGTATTTAAGTGTTTAACCAAACTCTTAAGTGAGAACATCAAATTAGTTGGTAGATTGCTTAACTAATCTAAAAACTTTTATAATTTTCTCATTTTTTATGTTCATTTAATTTCCAATTTTTACACTTTTCTTTTGAGCAAAACTGTTGCCCCCAAAATTAATTTTACTTTTACTATAGTTTAAAAATTTTAAATTATTTTAAAATTCTTTATCGAAATTACATACATTATGTATTCAAAACACTGTGTACTTCATATAAGAACTGTAGTTAATAGTTCTTGAATCGATTTCCTTGTATGTTACATTGTTACACCAAATATTTTTAAATACGAAAACATATTAAACTATATATATATATATATATTATATACATGCGAACTGTATATATGCTTATATTTTCCTACCTTACATTGACCCATCTAACTCAATTCTTCGTCTCTGTTTATTTCGTTTTCAAATACGAATGTTACTCGAATGACAGAATTGCTAAAACATTAGAACCCATCGAATGTTTCAGGTAATAAAGTTTCACGCGCTCAATAACAAAGTACTACCCATACTAGTGGGTAGGTACGTAGATGTTCCATAACATAAATAGAAATAAAAAAAAACACGTCGTAACAGCCATTGCCTTTCGTCATACATGAAATAACCACGTCCCAACACCATGTTAATAAATTGGGAATAGTGAAAAATCTATTTATTTCTACTTTTATCACTTAGCACGATGTACACTTATTCGGGCATACTTAATCAGGTATAAAAATATAAGCATGTATTATTAATAAAGTCATTCTTCAATAAGTGTAAAAGAGCAAATTTGTTAAAGTTTTTGTAGGAAAATATAAAAGGAAGAAAATAATGGGTGTCAGCATTAATAAAGGAATTCCTTGTCGTTTGGCTATCTACCTATCATAAATTATAATAATAATCTTATAATACCTTAGATGTATAATATGTCTCTAAGCAATGGATGTCATATTAATTTATTGTACATGTCTTACTCAATGACGACATACTATCCCATACTTGTTAATAATAATATAACATCATCCATAGTCAACCTCTAATACGCACTTGAAGTATGGATTTTTATTCATTTTTAACTAAAATTTTATGACGTTGATGACTATGTGGTAATAACTTATATGATATTGAGAATGCATTAAAACTTTCATCAAATAAGGTAAGGTTAATTTTAATGTATTCTAAAAAACTTGTATATGTTATAGTAAACATATTTCAAATAACAGTAAAAACATAACTCCCAAAAAGTTAAACTTACACATTTTTAACAGACAGTTTTTATACCAAATATTATATTTTTAACTCCTATTATACGTAACTAGTAAATAACTATATCCAGATATTATGTCATCATTGAATTCCGTAGATTTATTTTATTTGGGTTTGAAAAATTATTACGTTTAATAAACAATAAATACTCTATTAAAAATATACATTATAATTTATGAGCATGTATACAAGTATACGAAGTCATTCATATTAAATTGTTTACTTAGTACATATTATGCATACTCAAAATGATTTGAATATTAGGAGAGCTCAACCCTCCCCCCCCCCATGAACAAAATCTCTATTAGTAAATAAATAAGTAATAATAAATATCATTTTTAATTAAAAAAAAAATATATATACATTTTGGTGAATTTTAATGAATACTCCTCTGAGTATAAAGACAAAACGTAAATATTTTAGTGATACATTTTTACGAAAGTGCATTTGGTGTGTTCAACAATTACAACCTAGCTATTATAGATAATTAAAAGTCAAACTCTACCATAAATAATCTATAACTTCGTCACTGATAACATATTTTACAAATAAAAGAGATTATTATGCATTTTTTTAATCAAAATCTATTTTGTTCAAATATAAATAACTCACTATTTTTCAACTAAAGTCCACTCCTATATTTATTATAATACCATATAATGATATAATGTCTATAAGTTTTTTTAAACATTTTCAATGTATTTTAATCAAAATGTATACAACTGTAATAAAAAAAATTTGAAAGAGACAATTGCATAACTTTATTAACACTATAAAATTACATCTAAGCTATCTAAACTTTTTTTAGTATCAGACTAAAATTTATAATATTAAAAATTAATTATTGATGCTTGTACTGAAGTCTAGAAAATTTTAAACAACAAAGCAATATACCAGACTGTACTTATGAGAAACGTGGTGCAAATTTTAATGGGCAGAAAAAATAAAAATAAATGGTCTACGTATTCTCTCGTCTCTCGAATATATTCAAATATATATCCAAATGTTTTAAATTCAGCTAACGATATTCTTTAAATATATAGATCATATTTCAGTCTTCAAGCTTCGAATATTTATTAGGTACCTAATACTTATTATATTCAATGTTTGTCTTACTTCATCATTAAGTTTAATATTCGTTCAAATACATTTTGTAAATTAGTTTAAAGTTAAATTTAATTTAACACCAAAAACTTATAACTTATATTTATATACCTATGTTATAATATGTACATAAATTTAAAATTATATTTTAATTGAAAAAAAAACAACATACTCATATGTACAACAAACATCAGAAAGACAAACACTAATCCTTAAAAATAATTTTGTAACATATAAAAAATATCCAATTACATAACGTACGTAATATTAAATAACTCGATCACAAGTTTATTTTATTATTTATCTTTGTTTTATATGCAAGTTTTTATATAATTTAAGTCCTATCATAGAGAAACTATCTATTTTTGGTATAAATGATAAATTGAGAATCGATTATCCCATAAGGTTTGTTTACGGAAATAATATTTTTGAAGTAAAAAATAAATAAAAAAACAGTTTGAGTAAAATCGATTGCATTGAGTGCTGTCATGAAGGTTCATCTTCACTGATAAACGAGTATAAATAACATTTTTTTTTTTTGTTTCGGTCTCATAAAAAAAGACTATTAGTATAGGATTTTAAAAATAGTATTCTCAGTATGTGATTTTTCACTTGATATCTGATCTGAAATGTGTTCAGCTTTCGATTGAGCGTTTGAAATACACCTAATATTTATAGGAAAACTACAATTATAGTTAGATGACTTCGCAAAAGGTAAAATATAAATTATTCCTAAAGCGTGTCAGATAAAAAAACACTCCTATGTGTAATAAATAAATGATAAAAATATTTAAGACCCTTACATCTTAAACAATATACCTATACTTATTGTACTTATATATATATATATATGTTTATATTTATACTGCTGGCATGTTATAATAAATTTGCATAATAATACAAAATGTTACATAAATATATTTAAAAATAAATGTACAAAATACAAGGTAAATAAATACATTTGCAATTTATCATTTCAGTCAAGTAAGAAAACGTTATCATCATTATCTAATAAGAAATATATTTTAAATTCTGAGCGAAGCGATGAATGTATTGATTTTACAATGTTGTGTGTTTTTTTTTTTTTTTGTGTCTGTGTACACGAGAACGTGTCGAAATAATGCTTCAATTTCAAACTTTGGGGGTGGTTTCCTGTAGCAAAATGAATCTTGTTAGTGCATTGAGGAGGTCATTTTTTGAAATTCCCAATAGTTTTCAAAAGCACCGAGAAAAACCAAAAAAAAATTAAGGAAAAACGGAAATTTTTACGCAAAACCAGTTTTTGTATTTTTTTTTTTCATTTTTTTATATGGTGTAATTCAAAAACTAATCACTGTAAATACTTGAAATTTTCACCATATTTTTATGTTAGTGTTATCTATATACAGTTAAATTTTGACTTTTTTTGAGTTATTTATAGACCACTGAAATTTTCGATTTTTATATAGGTAATTCATAAAAATTTTTGTATAAGTTGCTAAGAGTTGAAAATTTAATACGAGATTTTCCATAAGTTTAGCTTATAATAATTATAAAAGAACTTAAATTTTGATGTATTCAGGCCATTAAAACATAAACAACCTTTTTCACCAACCACTTAAAATTATATCCTAGGCTGACAAATCATCATTGTTCAGAATCGTTTTTCGTATACAATGATAACTATCATTGTATTCAAATTTAACACTCCTATAATATATAATAGTAATCCGCACAACACCTAATGTACAGCAGAGCGGTACCCACTTGCTGCTTTTTTTAAATTTAATATGTGGGTTCTCAATGATGGGTGAATTGGACTTACATTAGTTTCATTTTAAAAGTAAATATTCTTTATTGCTCTATTTTTTAACGATAGGTTTATTAAATTAAATTGGAAAACAGCATTATTTACCGATTATTCACGATATTTTTCTGAAAAAAAAAAATGGACATTTTCATGAATAGCGTTAATAAGTATTATATAAAATTAACAATGTTAATAATAATATAATAATTATTATCTTAATTTACCCGATGTTATCGCTATTTTCCAGCATAACAAATTGGTGAATGGGCAATATAATAGACATAATGTGTTTATCATAATATGTTATTACTCATTATCATGTTTGTTACCGAAGTTATCTAGGTATAGTAATTTGATTAAATTGTATTGACGTTCAATGCAACTACATTTATTTTAACTTAATCTACTTATTACTGAATAACTTTCAAATAGTATAATATATAAACATAAAAAATATATTTATTAAAATTAATGTTGATAAGTAAGTACATGCTTAATTTGTAATCGAGCTTTGATCTTATGCATTTGTTAATATGATATATATAAAGTACAAATTTGGAGGCATTTGTTTTTTTTCTATTGCTCTAAAACGAATTTATGTCAGCTATAAATTCTATGTAGATATCAAGTCCACGAAATTTTTTTTTATTTTTTTTCTGTATTTTAATGCTTTTTAAGGTTTCTCTTTTTGCTTTTAAGTAACATTTTGAAAAATTTTTTACAAAATGTGTTCTAAATAAACATATATATTTGAAAGATTAATATTTATTTTTAAAACGCATATGTGTTCCGAGGATGTGGCGCAATCGATCTTATCTAGTTATATTTAATTAAAGAAAAACAGCAGACTTGAGAATAGAAATCCATTTTATTATAATTTTTTCAATAATTTAATAAACTAATAAATATTTTCAATACTCGTTTTTGTAACTTATTTTTGATGACTTTTTAAGCTTTTTTTTGGATAACTGTATAGCTTAAGTGTTTTTTTTTTAATTTTTATTGTTTCAAAATCCGTACTTACTCTAAATATAAATTTCTAGGGATATTAATAATTTCATTATAGGACATATTTCAATAACAAACATACTTTCCAATAGACTAATATAATTTTTAATCAGTAAATTACATGGAAGCATTTTACGTAAAAATAAATTAAACTGAATTTTTTCAATAATATTTTGTAAAAAAATAAAACTTATTTCGGAGTTTTTCCGAGTAAATAAACTTTTATTTGTTTATATATTTTTAAATATATTATTTTATTTTAGAAATTGTATTGATTTTTAACATTATCCATTATCCAACATGTATAATAGTTTGCTATTAACGCTCATTTCCTGTGACTAACGTGAGTGAAATAAATAAAGTTTATAATAAAAAATATTATGCTCTTAAAATAATTTAATTTCTCAAATATTTAAAAGTAAAATATGTTCATCAATATCGACTATAGTTAATATAATATCTAAAATAAATTCTAAAACATATACTTACATAATTTAAAATTATAGTATGTATTGACATTATATTACTTGTTAAGTAAGAAGAAACTTTCAATGTAAAGTAAAACTAAATAATACAATCTATCTCGACAAAAAATGATAAAAGTTTATTTTTAGTATACCTCTAAAATAAAACTATTATTCTACCTCTAAAAACATTAAATTGTAAGTATACACAAAAATATACACTGAGCATATTCTGTTTTTAATGGTACCTGGCTTATAGACTCTATTCATTATTCCACTACTCTGTCACAAAGAATTGAACAAATTTATTATAAATCGTCTAGCCCTTGTACCCTAGAATTTTCCACGTTTTCTCGTGTTAAAGTTTTTACACTCTAATATTTTGTGGTGGAGCTGACAGCCGAATAAAGCCGGTCATATGCATATTATGTCCAACAACAGGCTTTGTTTGCAACTATGTGTTAATATAACTTGTCACTAACGAAACTAACAATATCATAAAGGGGAAGGAGTAGTCTGTTATCATGATATCTGTTAAAAATGTTCACAAAATCTATACATTAAATATTATGAATATTTCTTAACAAAAACCATTAAAACCAAATAAATTTTTTTCAGTTACTATGTAAACTTAGGTAAATTATAAACAAAGTGATTGATTTAATAACTTAAGAATACCTTTAGGCTAAATGTAAACATGATAAACATATAAGTCTCATATCTTAGTGACGTTATATATATATATTAATGAAACTATATATTATTTACCTAATGAACAATATTCTTTTGGTTGAAAATTAAAATGAACCACATTAATTACTAATAATATACTGTATAGTATCAAGAAATAGACAAACATAAAAAACCTTTAACAAAAAATTGAAATAGTTGCATATTATAAATATTTTTTTTATAAACCTGTATAATAATATAATTCAAAACCTTTAAAAAAAATTAAAACTTATAGAATCGTTTATACAATGTTTCGACTTTTATAAGTGACCATGTTATGTATATTGTGTACAATGTGTACATAATAAAAGTTTTAATCTGTATAGTATGTGAACTATGCATTTAATAATTTTACTTAATTTTTTATTATCATTGATTTAAATATATAATGTTAAAATGTGATTTAAGTATGACAATAGTTTTAAAATTATGAAGCTTTATAAAGGTAATAAAATTAGTAATTAATCTTATGCTGCTATTGTTGATTATGCATTATTTTTAATTTATTATAGTGTACATTTTTTAAGTACTCAATTATATTTTGAAAACAGTTATAAAATTATTTTAATCAGTGTTATCATTATGTATTGCAGTAAGACTCCTGAAGTTTTTTTATTTTTGTTTTAAAAATATACTAATAAATTATTATTATATTATTACATTATGTCATTATAAATTTAAAAGGTATTGATTACATTTAAAACCTTAAAAAAATAAATGTAAATCAATTGACTACATATATTTATGTGTACTTAAAAAAAAAAAATTAAAAAAATACTAACAATTATAAAGTAGGTATAATGAAATCAAATAAATTAATAAACAACGTAATATTGTATTTAAATAACTGATCTAATATATTGTAAAACTAATAGAGATCAAAAACCTCTTGAGTAAAATTAAACTTCTTACATCACTTCATTAAACAAAATTTATTAGCTATAAATAAATTCAAAGTTGGTTTTACAAAACTTACTCACGGTGTTATTCATATCATAATTAATATACAAATAACAGAATAAAAATTAACTTAATTTGATAACCTATAAAGTACATATTCAAGAAATGTTAGATATCTACACTATAAAAATATATTATAATACATCGCACTTATTTAAAATTTACAAGTAGATCATTGATAAAATATGTACTTCATAGTCTGTATTTAAAAAAAAAACTAATGTTTGAATACCAAATAGTTATCAACTAAAAAAAAGTTCACTTAACTAAAATAGTTTGAAGTTTTGAATGAATTTAATGCAGAAAACAAAATGATGATAGATTACTTAAAATCGTAAATGAACGATATACTAAACTATAATAAACCTTCAATATCGCTTGATTGCTCTGTATTTAATAGAAATTAGGTATACTAAAAATAATGTAGTAACCGAGTTGGCAGAACTAATAGTATGATTCACAAAACATTATAATAAATTATGCAATTTCCATGGAATTAATTTAATATTAATTTTATTAAAGAATATAGACTTTATTTAAATTCTAAATATATTTTATTATACTTAAAATTATTAATTTTAACCAATTTCTTACCTAAATATGAAAGTTTATTTTTGAGATCTTCTCATACTAGATATTTTGGTGTCTATTATAAATTTAACAAGATCTAACACTACTTCAAAACTAATGATGTTTGTTTCAATACTAATTAATAAAAAAAAAACTTAAAATTCGACAAAAACATTTTATATGTTTTTCGTTTGAATCGTATTCAAAAACTATTTGTCTAACGAACGAGAATTTTGATTTACGGTCGAACCCCCGGAGAGACGTGACTGCATGCAACGACTGAAAAATTCGTGGCACCAACACCCAGAGCACTAGGTACTATAGATAAAGGGGTTGTAGTAGAGGGAAAGGCGCAGTTCTGTTGGCGCATGCCATGTACTCGTATAAAATCCACAGGTGCCTCAAAATATGTTTCTATTTATTCAATCAATTTCTAAAACAAGTACCTATATAATTATCTAGAACTATCAAAATTATATGTTTCATATTACAGTGTTAAAATTTGATTTCGTTGGGTTTTAATTTTCATATTAGTTCAAATAACAATTTAAAATACCTATACATTGATCTTTAAGATATTTTCTTTTTTTATAGAGGTTTCTATTTAGTTTACTTTATATTAGATATAAAAAAAAATAATAATACCCATTATGATTATTCAGATTATTATAGTTTATGTTGGATGCATACACATTTTAATTTAAAAACGATATCTGCAATTCCTAAAAAAAATAATACTAACTAATATTATAATATAGTGTAGGTATCCTTCGATTAAATAAATAATATTTTTTTTAATACAAATGTAATTGTATTACCGATACAAGACTTCATATAATAAATAACAGGATTTAATAATATTTTTGTTATTTCTAAAGAAAATGTTAAAAATGAGCCATAAACACTAAATAATCTAATACTATGAGCAATATAATTTTATTATATTATAATATGTATTCATAATCATGGTGTATTTAATTTGGACGACATTATAAGTTTAAATAAAATAAAATATAGTTATCAACATAATTAAATGAAATTTATATGGGTACTTCAAAAATAATAGTATTATTATTTTAGCAATGATTCAATATTACTTATTAGAGTTTTGACTACCTACAACTAATTTCAATAATATTAAATACGGGTAATATTTAATACTGAAGTAGTAATATTGAAAATCACAATAAATCTTTAAAAAATGATACCTAATATGCTATATGCTTTGATATGGATATTATTAAGGTTTATGCTACATTAATAGCGTTTACAGTATGCCGTGCAAATTATTCGACCAAATATATTTATTTAAAAAAAGTTTTTATGTATTAGACAAAATAGTAATAATAATATTACGCTTCTTAAATTAATACAATTATATGCAATTAATTATAGTACATTTTATATTTTAGTATGAATCTTAAAATAACACTTAAATAAACAATAGTTTTCTTATCTTAGAAACTGACATTTTTAGGATCATGGAAATTATCCTGTAAACTGGTTTGATGAAGTTTTAATGCTTTATAATTCGTTTATAAATTCTAGTATAAACAAAATGTAATATTAAAATATAACCATACATGTAACTTTTATAAATGACGGTGATTATCCCGTTATGGTGTCCAACAAGATGATAAAATGCTGTGATCAACTTTTTACGAGTAAAATGACATGAAAATATGAAATCCAATGTAATTAATAATTGATTTCTTATTGCGTACACCTGTTAAATAGAAGTTAACTCGTTAAATTATATTAAATCGAGTTGAAACAAATTATATTAATATTTACAAATACATTTAATTATATAAACAAATTTTCTCATCTTGTTGTATTCGTACATATCCACCCATCTACTAAATAAAATTTCGATGATCTCAAAAACAGTTGGAAGGAGCCAGCAAAGCTAACTTTACATTTATTTATCCTAATGCTGTAAGTAAACCATATATATTTTATAATTTTAAATACATTATGAATTATCATTTAGTAATAAAGTGTATGATAGCAATCCTAAACATTTTTAAATTGTAATCCTAATTTTTCATACTGTTCGTTATAGATTTAGGTAAATTTGAATACTAGATTTTTATTTTTTAAATTAAGGAAACGACCACTTATGGATTAAATCTTAACATTTATCGTTAAATTGAACTTGAATCAAAGCAAAAAGTTACAAGATTATATAAGTTTGGTCACTGATGCCAATATCAACATTAATTCTAATACAATGATACATCATAACATTTGAAAAATATATAATTTTTAATGGAGATTGATTTACCGGACAACGGTTAAGAAATTGTTAAAACACGCGTGTTCTTATTCTTATTCTTATTATTATTATGATTTTTTTTTTTCAGTTTTGCAGTTTTTGCTGTTTTTCTATGTTTATTCATAAGTTTATCTTTTTGAAGTACAAAATATGTTCAGTTGCAAATAATCTATAAATGTATCGAGTAAAAAATGTTGTTGCCTCTGCAAGATTTCAACTCTCCCCCCCCCCCATAAAAAAAAGTATTCAATATGTCTGTGTAAAACATTTATCCATCGTATTTTTTTATACTATACATTTCATCAACAGAAATATTAAAAGAATATTATTGAGTTTAAAATTATATAAATGCAATTGTTGATGTTTTTAATCGTAGGTGTTCGAAAACAATATTTTATGTTTTGTAGTTGATTTTTCTTGATAGTGTCTATGTATAGTTATTTATATTATTCAAACAATATGCTTTACAGGCCCGAAGCCACGAGGGGGGCAAGGAGGGGGGCCTTTCCCCCCTAAAAATATTTAAAATATTAGAAAGATATTGTTTTTATATATAATGCTCCCCTCAAAATGTTGCTTTGCCCCACTTGAAAATTTGGTCTGTCTATGGGCCGGATACTTTATATTTATTTTTTGATTTATTTATTAAAAGTAAAGTTCAATACTTCCATACGAGCTTATAATAATATTTAACGGTTGGTTGTTAAAAAAAAGAGTTAGGTAGTTTACCAAAAAAATATTAATTTTATTCGTATGTTATTACTTATCAAATAATAAAAACAAAAAAACGAGGTCCGAATATAAATAATTTCATTTTAGTTATTTCCACTATCATTTAATTAATTTTAAAAATAAATATTTTATTTTCTTCAGTACCCCTATAATCACAAAGAAAAATTGAATGTAGATATAACCATATAGGTACAAAAATCAAAGCAAAATATCAAAATACATACAAATTATACCATTCGATAAGACTAAAAAACTAGAAGATATTATTTTGTTACAATTAAGTAAGTGTTATGAATATATTATGCATTTTACATTTTACATTTTAATAGCCGAATTACTAAGTATTATACTTAAATATATTTTTAGTTAAGAGAATTAAGTTTGATATTAATTATCTAATACAACATTATATTTTTAATATTAAAAAGATTAATACCAAGAAAGTTACTCTTATGTATAATAGTAAATGTCGAGTGTACTCAGTGGCATAGGTATTCAATGGATGCACAGGGGATTTGTGGAGAGTTCAGGTTTAGCATTCTATAAAATTTTAGGAAAATGAAATACCTGTTCTCAGTGATCTTTGGTCATTTAAAAAAAAAAAAAAAAAAATACTGTATAACCATATGGCATAGAAAGTTTGCGAAAAATCTTAATTATAGATTTTATAACGAATTATCAGCTTCCTAAAACAAAATCCCGGCTTCAACACTGAAGGTACCTCGTCATTGAATAAGCCATGGTAATAGATGTGTTGAATTGGAATTCAACGATAAATAATCATTAAAAACGAAAAATTATTTTGAACGGAGTCAGAAGCCTGTCTTTAAATATCAGAATATTTTATTGTATTATACTTATATTGTTATTAGTAATTTTAATAATAATACGATGGATTAAACTAATTTTTTCCAAAAACAAACATATTGTATATTATATTATAAAGTAATTATTATAATATTACTCCATATTAAATTACCAGCTATTTCCTGTTATAAATTTATAAATTATGTTTTTAAGATTAAGTTATGAATTCAAAAAGAAAAAAAAACCCTTCAACGTTGAAAATAAAAACATTATTAGTCTTGAATGATCAAAATGTGTCCACAGAAATAAAAAATAAATGACAAACACACCATTACATTAAAACCAATACATCTATCGTTCCACTCAGAATCTAAAACTATAAATCTATATATACCTAGTTAAACCTATTAACTGTTTTTTTTTTTTTTTTTTTAATAAATCGAAAATAATAATCAGTATATAATGATGATCTACTTACCTACTACTTATTACTAATGTACCTTGTATATTATTTTGTTTAGATATTATGTATATAACAAAATGTAAATATTTATAGATTTTTAAGTATCTAACCATTTTAAGCAAATAGCAATTATACATTATGCGAATCCCCAGATGAAGACCCACTAGATTTATGCGCACCAGTAAATTGTCACATGAAATATAGAGGTTTCAAGAGTTTGTTTGACACTATTAAACGGCAATGTGTATCTATTCCAATATGCGATGGAAATCAAACAATGAAAATTCATCAAACTTAATAATTACATACAATATTATTACTTTCTCGTGCCATCATATAAAATAATTTTAAACAGTATTTGATAATATCGTGAGACTTTCTTCTAAACTAAACTTTTTTACTTATATTAAAAAGATAAACTATAATTATAATTCCTATACGTAGTGGTTCGTGTATTATAGCGTTCTAAATAAACTTATTTCCATAGACCTTATTCTACTAGAGTACTAGACAGTTAAAATAGACAATACAAAAAACTCATGTACGGGTAATCGGGTAATCAAACAGCGTTCTCTATGTTGCTATGCATTCCATACACTCATTGCCAGGGCCGGATTTAGGACTAGGCTATCTAGGCTATAGCCTAGGGGCGACACGACTTGGGGGGCGCTAAGCCGTGGATGGAGAATTTTTTTTTTTTTAGATACTTCATACTAGATAATATAATTGCTATCTGCAAATTTAATTTACCATCTACGTGAATTTATATAGTTGAACTTAAGTATTAGTAATGAATAATGTTTATTATTATAAATTAGTTCGCTGTTGTAAATATATATATATATATATGTATATACATAATGTGATTGTGCATGGTAAATGTGGCATAACGCATAACTAACGCCGTATCAAAAGTGTGTGATGTATTAATTATTTTGTACATTTTTTTATTTAATAAAATATATCAAGAATAATTTTTTTTCTGTCATCATAATAAAATGTATTTTTATTGCCCTTCTGGTCTAGTATTTTACTCAACAACAATTTAAGACTTAATTTTTTAGGTTGACTTAAATACAATTTTAATTTAATCCATTATACCTACATTTTTGTATAACCATAAAATTAGTAAATTAATGAGGAGAGGGACTTTCAGCTCTTATTGAATAAATTATGTTAAAAGGAGTAGGGGCGTTTGGTTTAATAACCTAGGGGCGCCTTTTAAGTAAATCCGGCCCTGCTCATTGCTTATCTAGTAGTATAAGATCTATGCTTATTTCTTAGGTACATTATTATTTTATCAACTGATAAACATCATTACATCAACATTAAATAGAATGATTCAATTTACGCTATTTTAGTTGAATAATAAAAAGCAATAGTCTATACATAGTACAGTAGGTACACACTTTAATTTTTCATTTCCTTTATATTTTCAAAAAGAAATTGTTATTTTTACTATTGCACAAAGTATTACATGCAATGCTGTGCTTATTGTCGGCCCTGCAACTAGATAGGTACTGTAGATGCAACAGACAAAGTTAGGGCCATAAAGTCGTGTACGGACCAATCTGTTTGATTTTTAATAATGATATTATTACTATTTTATTTACTGGCATATTTTTAACTAATCCTACTAATAAAATAAATACCTAGTTTTGACACTGAATATAACATACATGCAGCTTATTAATAATATAAATATATGATAAATCACATTATGTTGTTTCGTATAATTCTAAAGGCTAAGCTTTCGAGGCATTATAAAGACCAATCAAGAGTCCAATCATACATCATGCATTCAAAATATTTATAAAATAAATAATTTATAGTTATTTTGATTTTGATTTTTTTTAAAGTGTTATTAATGATCCTTTAGTAATAATTGCATAGCTTTAACCTACATAAGATATCAAAACCTGACATTGATTGTATACTTAATGAAACAGAAAACAAAAAATGTAAAAATAAAAAAATAACCTGTATCAATCAAATATTCGATGTCATCATGATGACATAAGATGGACGAGATTAATAGATCATGTATCTGTGACAATGGTTGCACCAGTACTCTGAATCAGAATTTTCCTATCATTTCCACAGTGCCTATTCATACGTATACTGTTTAAATTCACAATAAAAATAGCATTGGAAAAATTCTAATTATGACAAAAAAAAAACCTTAAGCCTAAAAATATCGTATCCTTTATACAACCCTTAATATTAATTAATTTATCCTTAAAATATTAATTTCTATTATTATAGCTAACAATAGTATCAAACAAAATATTTTTTTTCAAATAACATATAATTTATACATTTTTATAAAATTTATAAAATTTATTTTTATTAAATGTTAATAAGTTATTTAAAGACCTTAAAATATATTTAAGTAAAACTTTCTGACTCACTTTACTCACGTCTATAACTTGAGATAAAAATATCTCTGAAACTTAAATAAGTAAATATGTAACAAACAATTAATATTTATTTTAGAAATTGTAATTACATTTTTTTAAATATTCCTAAGTACATTTTTCTTAGTTTTTGACGATATTCTTATTTACAATATGGTGTTTAATTATTCAAATAATAATAATCTAATTAGTCTTGAAGTTATAACCTACATATTATATTTAATTTAAAGAATTTCCTGTATAAAACATTAAACAAAGCCATATAAAGCTATAAAAATGTATATAATATTAATAAACTTCAGACTGTAAATTTAAATGCACATTTTTTTGAAAAAAAATTAAAATTAAAATTTGTTTATCATCATTGTTATAATTACAGTTGCAATAAAAAATTATGTTGCATATATTTAAATATTTGGAATTTTGTGCATTATACTGCCTATTTTCCACTCATATTCTAATAAGTATATTTAACTTATTAATTATAAAAGTTCTGTAACAACCTGGTGATCTTGATTGGTTGTTAACCATCAGATTCTTTTTCTATGAATGTCGACATGATGTGTGGGCATTTTTCTCTGATTTGTAATTTTTAAAATATTATAAAATATCAATTATTGTAACATCACAATTGTAGGATTTATCAATATGGTCAAATATTATTTTAGAATGTTATCTTTCGAAACATGTCCTTAATTACCTTAATAAATATTTTTAAAGAGAAAATGTTAATTGAGTTATTAGTTATAATTGATAAATAATAAAAAGATTTTTTAATTTATTTCTCCCATTTTATTCTAAAACTAATATAACATTTTCATTTCTAAAAATCTCAATATATAACATCTGCGTTAAATGTTCAATCAATATACATGCTTATAAAACTTTTATACGACTTCTATTGCTTCAAAATGAGATAGGTGAAAGAAAAACAATATCGTCAAAAGCTAAAATCTTTACATTTTTTAAAAACTTGTTTGATAAAATGATATTTTTAAGTGTTAACATTTTTAACATTTTTAATTTAACATTAGTAATATTAAAATTCCTAATTTAAATACCTATTAATTAATATTTCATTAATAATTATGAAATTTATTAAATTTAAAAATATATATATA
Source organism: Aphis craccivora (assembly GCA_009835225.1). NCBI lineage: Eukaryota > Metazoa > Arthropoda > Insecta > Hemiptera > Aphididae > Aphis > Aphis craccivora. The sequence goes on along the minus strand of VUJU01000621.1, from coordinate 7,957 downwards.
TATCCAATTTAATATATTCAACTAATCGTTATAATTTGATATAATACCCATAACCAATTAAGAGTGTAAATAGCCAATAGGTATATGTATTGAATAGGCATTTAAAAGTCATTATACAGGTCCCGTTATTTATATCTTTTTAACCATTTCGTTTTTTTTTTATTTTAAAGCAATATATTTCTACATTAACATAACCAAACCAATTTTTATTTGCATTTAAATAAAGAACGTAATAATACTTAATACTTCAAAGTGTTTAAATTACAAAAACAATAATTCAAATAACGAAGTTAAATACATAATATATACATTCAACTTATTGACTTAATAACGTGAGTGTATACAATATAATATAAAATTATATACCTACCTATGTAACTTATTTAGTTACAATTACTTCATATAGAATAATATTTTCATACTGTTCTCAACATGTCAGTCTAGTGCTACATGCTACTAACATTACGAATGCTTTCTTTCGCTTTTCTGCTAGGAAGAGTAAATTTCTAAAATGTATATGTGATTTCAACATTTCATTTTTCATTTTAAATACAACCTTAATTTTTTTCATCGGTTATATAAAATTTAAAAATATATTTTTAACTAAATTTATAAATATATTTCATTAGTTAGACTTTATTATTAATCTTTAAAAACTTAGTCTTAGTAATAGGTATTACTTACTGAAGTAAATACTCAATATATATAAATATATATAAATTTTTAAATGAACTTTATTTTTAGTTAGCCATATATTAAGTATATTACCTATAAGTAAACAAAAACAATCATTAAAAGATTGCTGTTATATGAAATGTCCTATACACTATCTATCACTAGCTATAGGTTACTACAATAAGACAAACCAAAATAAGTAATTGTAGCATCGTATAATTCCAAAAACATTTTAAACGTGGTATCGTTATTATTTTCGAAAACACGATATTAACCGTAAAATACCGACGCATATTAATATTTTAGTTTCCTAATCACGTGAGATCCATATTCTTGTTGCTCTCATATTATGTATTTTAAACGTGAAAACGTCTCATCGGCAGTTTATCTCGGCAGACAAATCTATCACGGGCCACTGAAGCGCAATGGCACTGCCACAACCATTTGTAGACAATCGGAAAAATGTATTCAAGGTATAGCACATCATCACCGCCGGTCGGACAAACGACGATAATTATTATTATTATTATTATTATTATTATTATATAATATGACAAGGACAGGGTCGCAACCACAGTTGACGGATATGATTGATGCGTTTCCTGGGAGGCGGGTCTATAGACGATAATAATTTCACTGTATACATACTACACATATTATAATACCTACCTATACCCTGTATGGCCATATAAAGGGTGACGAGAGGGGTGCGAGATGGTATTCGAAATTCGGTCAAAATAATGACGAGATATTATCCGTATAATCTGTACGTGTGTGTGTGTGTATCGGACTAAACAGATTTTTGCTATATAAAGACATAATATAGTCGATACATAGGATTAAAACCTAAAAGTATAGGTATTATCAGTCATATTCTTTCACGAAAATCGATTTTGCCTGACATTATAGAATATATTGAAATTAAAACCATCTATACCAACGTTCATCAATTTACCAATCAATTAATAAGTCGTTAAAAGAATTTTACGATTCTTGTAGGTAGATATACCCATATAAACTATAGATATTAGGATTGAATATTTACGAGTGATTATAACCGACTTCCAACAGTGTACATATTGTTTTCACACTAACGAAATTGTCAAAATCGATTCTTTCACATGGGCGCAATAATATTGCAAAACTTTGTAATACTACCATAATTTGTTATGAAACTCTGAAACCACGTACTAACATATTATACACACTAACGACAAACGCGGTCCATCACTTTCGAGCTATCGCCACGATAACTTCACGTCTACGACACTGCCACCTTCGTCATTTCAGTAAGCCTTCTTACCGATCGCGCGTGTGTGTAATGACAAAATCCAATATTATACCTACACATGGGCTACATGAATTATACGCCTCGCACAATTTCGTTGACCGGAACTCCGGCGAATAATACTATCGTAGAACATAAACTAAGATACATACAGCAACATTGTAATATTATTTTATAATTATGAAAATTAACACATGCCACTCGGAACGACGATGTATTTACTATTTTTAATGATTTCGCGTTGGAATGAACTAAACGTATAGTGTCTAATAATCGATATTCTTTTTAATTGTTTTCTTATATAACACGATAGAGGGAGATAGAGAATTGAACGCGTCCAATTAAAATGGCTGTTGAATTAAACGCAAATAAAATACTATCAGCCCCTGGTGTTCAAGTGGTTGCTATACGATGGGTGTCAATCCCTGCAATATAACTATATATTGTTTGGCGTGTGTAAGTATCCTTACTTTATTTATAAACGAACAACACATAATATGGTACATATTATATAGTGTATATTATTGGTGAATAAAAATTACTATTGGGTATAATATGTTATTTTTATGTTGGTATTAATGTGCAATTAACTAGTAAAAAAAACCTTGCAAAACTTCAAAATATTTAAAATATTTATTGTAGGATTTTCCTACCTATGTTTATTTTATTTGAAAGAATAGTAAAAATATCGAAGTAATAATTATTCCACCTATATTACGACGATTGACGGGGTAAATATATTTACTTATAAAACTAACTAATTCAATGAATCAATTACTTGCATTTTTTCCATAAGAAATTATAATATATTTTTAATGAAAGTTTATAAAACAAACATATAATTTATGGTTTTATACAACAACAAAAAATGGGTAAAATAGGTCATTATACTCTGTTGTACTGCAAGTGTCGAGTGAATTTCATCATTTAGGAGTAAGTCATTGTAATGTATATGTTAAATTTCAAATCAATGATAAATCATTGTATAGATATGAAAAATGATTTTGAACGAAGATGGTCTGTCATATTACCACGCATATTTATGATAAACTTATATTTTTATTAAAGTAATTAATCTTACTATTTTTAATTAGATAAGTCTATTCAATTTTAACCATAAACATAAAAATACCATAAAATTGCCATTTTGTGTACCTCTAAAGTTTAATTAAATACTATAAAAATTTAAACTACTCAAGTACCCACGAAAAATAATTTAAAATTACAAAAATATGTTATTCTATGTTTAAATATCAAACCTTATCTAAATTTAAATATCTATTAATAAGCTGTGTTAATATAGTTGTTGGATTACTTTGTTACTGTATAACAACTACTTATATGGAATATATTGCATTACATTTTAATGAAAAAATATGTACAAAAATGTATAGAAAAAAAAAACTTTCTAGCTAATTTTAAAATGTCTATTAATATAGCTCAAAAAAGTTTTATTTTGTATGGAAAATGTTATTATAAACATCAGGCCCATTAGAGGAGTATCTCAAGTATATAAAATCATTTATTTTTGTGACATCAAAATAAAAAAAAAATTAGTCGAATTATAAATAGTATAATAGTATAATTAATTATAGTATAGTTTAAAATTACCATTTTAATTTTAAAATTAATTTGATTCTTATATATTTCTGTTATTTTAACATCCTACCCTAAAAAAAAATCTACCAACTAAATTTACTAAGAATCTAAAATATACTTTATTTCAAATGTAATTGAATTTAAGTTTTTTAAATTAATTTATTTATTTCAACAAATATTAAAATTTTTAAGTTGCATGACTTTAATAAAAACCATACTTAGAAAAATATTCAATGTTACCTTATAGGTATAGTATAATCTATTAAGTTGGTAGTATGAAAATAATGATCATTAAAATTTATATTCTTACTTTCCTAACATAACTTGTTTTTAAAAAAGCAAAATTCCAGTTCGAATCAAAAATCGTGTAATTTGACAAACATTATATAATATTACATAAAACAAATTTATTAAGGGTATCTTATATTAAAAAAAAACTGTATTAGAGACAGCCGCACAGGAGAAAAATACTATAGAGTAGATACCAATAATAGATCATTTATAACTGTTTCGAAAACTATAGTCCTATTATTAAAGATAACCGTGTACTTGCCTACGTGTATTATACCTAAAGATCGTGTTTGTAGTAGATGTTTAATTTTTTTCATTATTTTAATTTATTGAAACGACTTTTTCAGTCTTTTTATCGATCTCATATCACTTAGGAGTGGGAAATTATGTCTAGCTCACGACTACCGCCTCTAAGAACATAATTTTTTACGTGTTGTGGACGTCACCCCCAGTGGAGTAACTAGCAAGCCCGGCGATGGCAAGATGAGCAATCGAAACGATTGGAGGAATACGAAGTAGTATTTTTATTGCATTGTGCTGGGGTTTAAACCGATGACTGCAAGCGTCATAGCCAGTCGTTTGACTATATTTGCACCTCGCTTTCATATTTAATTTTATGAAAAAAATTTCAATTTGAATTTCTTTTATGTCATTTCAAATAATTAATAATTAAAACCTTACTAAATTTTAGCCAAATTATATTTTTTTTTTTAACTGAATAATACTAGATTAATCGTAATTATAAATATACCAACCAATAATACTAACAACTTAAAATCAAGTGAAAGAAAGCCAATATAGTAATATAAAATAATAGTGATTAATGATTATGCTATATTTACCTACTCCACAATACTCATATATTATCGAGCTCTACAAAAATATAGATACTTAAATAAAACTGATTCATATAATATTAAGTATTGATAAATTATAATTATTGTACTATTTTGTTTAATTTGAATGTATAAAATATCAAATTATAAACTACAAAAATATGTTACCCAATTATGTTAATTGGTTCTATCTCATAATATAGAGTCACTAGTCACTTAAACTTATTTATTTAAATATATGAAGCAGAGTAACCTGTTAAAAAAAATATTATCTAATATTATCTTATTTTATGATATTTAAATTAATCTTGTAATTATTTGTATGGTTTAAAAATTGTCTGTGAAAGGCAATCACCCTCACCATATAAACTTACCTAATAAAAAAATTTTGATTGAGAGATAAAAGTAGGTTGATAGGAGGGGTTGGGTGGTTGGGTGGCTATCGAAAAATATACCTCTGAAAATATTTAAGTTCACCACGCCACTGCACTAGTGTCAGTGTAACAATTGCATTTGGTATTTAAAGATATTTTGAAAAACTTAATACACATCGACATATCGTCTTTAATTGATATTTATTAACGTTATTAATAATTAGTAAATGCTAATAAGCAATAAGTAAAGATGTAAAATATTACCTATTTACTAACTAACTCTATGTATATTAATGAATTAATGTATATTGTATAATAGCAAATGCATTTGAAAATATAACATCTCTATAATACACATATACACATAGAGAATATTTAAACGAAAGTAAATAAATTTAATACAAAACCCGTTCGTGTTTTTTAATTAAACTTTATAAGGTAGGTACATAAGTTAAAACTTCGTTATAGTTTCTATAAATGCTAATACAATTTTAAATCTAGTTATTAGGTTTTGAATACTTACCTATTGAATGCTAAGATATTAAAATAAGCCCAAAGGAATGCAAATTATAGGAAACCTTAATTAAACTTGATATAATTGAATTAAAGGTGGAACTCCTAGGGGACAATATATGTATATAAGTCGTAACAGAATAAACATACCCAGTGGAATGTGTTTAAATATAATGGTTTACTAAAACCAAATTTTAGAGAGATTACTGCAAGTACCTATACGAGACATTACATACCTACATTATATGCTTCAAACTTTCTGACAATACTTATCAAAGAACATAAAATTATCGAGTGGTATATTACATTCATTATTATATAATACAAATTTAATACATAGGTATCTCGTAACTATATAACTATACACATAAATATGCCATTTTAACACTAACTCTTATAAACGTATGAAGATTTTTAATTGTATTTTAATAAATTTTAACGCGTTAATTCCTAAACCCTAAGTATACATTTAACTTTTACACGTTATAATGCAACTACAAGTGTAAACGATTAATAACAATAATAACCTACTGATTTTACTGATAAAGTTAACGTAATATCTCAAACTAATAAGTAATAACTATAGGTACACTACTACCTGTCTACCTATCATCGTTCAATGAGTGTATTGTTGTAAAATCAATGTTTTGATTATATTATGTCACTTAATCATATTACAATAATAAATAAATAACCCAACCCAACATAGGACCTACATTTTGAATTTCATAATATTGTGAAGCAGAATATTACCTCATACCATTCCTCTCCGTTCACCAATATTTAAAATACCTACTTATAACAGTTATAACTTGAAAACAACTCGTTCAAATTTAAATTTGTATTGAATAACTTCAAAAAATATTCTACTTCACAGTACGAAATTAAAAATGTATATTATAATTCAAAAAGTTTTAAAATAAATTAAAATAATTATAACGATAAAAAAATCAATTTAAAAAAAAAAATGTTGTTTTATTTCGAAGGCGGGAAATTATATCAAAAAATTCTAAAAAAGGTTTGGGTAATACATTTTTAAATAATTAGTAGGTATTATTTGATTAAAGAATCACCCTGTATTATACATACATTTTAATATATATGTTTAATGCTTTTTTTTAAAATACTAACCTTTTTTATATCACCTAAATTTATATTTAATAAATTGCATTTATTTACCAACTAAAAATCAATAAACTATTTAACTGTGACTATCTCATAATGCTTTGGTCCTATACTAAATATAATAAGCAAATATGATGTTTGTAGACTGAGTCAGAAAATAACATATTTTACGAACATTTCAAACGAAAAACTTTATGCTTATGCTTTGATAATTAATAATAATAAAAAATGTTAATCTAACATGATGGTTGATCAAAAAAATAATCATTCGATCAAAATTAAAAATAGGTATTCTATATCTCTATACAATTGAAGTTAATTTACTGTAATTGCAGTAATTACTGACTATTGTAAATAGTTAAGTATTTAAATCTTAAAATATTAAATCAAACCGCTTTAGAGGTTAGAGCAGTAGCTGTAGCTCTCAACCTTTTTTAAACAACGCTGCTACTGCTCTTTGCATAATTTTCGCGCACATAACCAACTTTTTCTTCAACGAAGAACCTTTATTTTTTAAGTCATTGTAAAATGTTGTGTATTTATGACGAAAATTTAATACTGGGAAATTCCTATTTCAATATTAATACTGGGCGGGATCCGTTTCGCCCAAATTTTGTTTTTATACGATTCCCGTTTCGCCCAGAGTAGTTTAGACCAATTTAAAATTAAGTTGGCAATGATTATAATATTTGAGTATCATTTAGCGTTATCCAGAAAACACCACGAGGAGGTGATACTCTTTGTTTTCCAAAATTTTTTTTTTTCACAATAGTGGTAAATTTAACAAATTTAAAATTTAGTCCACAACATTTATAAACAAATTTACGTCATAATAAAAATTTACATAATATACTCGTATAATACTTGTAAAATCGATTTTAATCGTTCAAAATATATATTTATGAATACCTACACTTTATTTTTAAAATTATTACACATATTTTTTATGAATTTATAACGAGTAATATCATTTGATTGGTACCTCGTTATTTGTTTTTGATTGTGTACTTTCCTTTTAATTATGTTTGCATCTTTTGATGTCTTTGGTATTTTAACGCTATTGGTTTTTATATATGTATCAGTTTGGACGAAATTTTTCACAACATTTAACCAACTTAATATAGATGGAGAATTAGAATAAAAATGGTCATTTATTAAAACAAATGGTTCGTTTTTGGATGTTACAGTTTCAGATGTATTTAAAGCCATGTGTGCTTCGATTATATTACTTGGCAACACAGGAAGAACTTTACGCC